>RJWJ010009805.1:0-48864 GCA_004363605.1 Indri indri | reverse complement strand
CATGCCTGTAATCCCAGCTACTTGGGAGCTGAGGCAGTAGGATCGCTTGAGCCCAGGAGTTTGAGGTTGCAGTGAGCTATGATTGGGTCACTGTGTCTGCCTGGGCAACACAGCGAGATCCACTTTCAAAAAAAAAAAAAATCTTCTGTATGCTTTTCTAGATTCTCAACATATTTTGTAATGTGAAATTTTAAATATATATACTGAAGTGTTAACAGTGGTGAGACTATGGTTAGGAGAATTTTCTGCTTCTTAAACAGTTTCCTGTTTCTACAATGGGAAAATTCTACTTTTTAATAAGAAAAAGCAAAACAGAATGGTTGGTCAGTGCAGTCAAATGAATCTTTAATAACCAAGAAAATGACAACTTTAAAAAGATCAATGGACAGATTACTCAAATACAATAAAATGTAAAGAAAATGAAGGCTGAAGTACAAAGCCTCCTATTACACAGAACTGGTCAAGAGCAGAAGAGTAGGCCGGGTGTGGTGGCTCACGCCTGTAATCCTAGCACTCTGGGAGGCCGAGGCAGGCGGATTGTTTGAGCTCAGGAGTTCGAAACCAGCCTTAGCAAGAGCGAGACCCCGTCTCTACTAAAAATAGAAAGAAATTAATCGGACAACTAAAAATATATGGAAAAAATTAGTCGGGCATGGTGGCGCATGCCTGTAGTCCTAGCTACGCAGGAGACTGAGGCAGGAGGATGGCTTGAGCCCAGGAGTTTGAGGTTGCTGTGAGCTAGGCTGATGCCACTGGGGGTGGCGCTGCCATCCTGCCTCCTGCCCTGCCCTGGGGATCCTGGGGGCAGCAGGGACCCTCTCCTCTCTCCCCAACACGACTCCGAGGCTGCCGGCTCGGGGAGGTCAGGTGGGCAGAGGACGCACACCTGTGAGTCCTGTACTCGGGAGTGTAGCATCAGCCAGGGGACCGCGGCTGCTCCACGCCCCTGCTTGCTTGGAGCCATCGTTCATGGCCGCTGTAGAAAGGCCAAACCTCAGAGCCTCCGGGAAGATGGCAGCTGCTTCTGGGAGGTCCAGGGTTCATTTCTCCTGCCTCTTCCTTCCTGACTCATGGGGGCTGCTGTGTCTGCCTCCAGCCTCAACCCCACATCAGGAGCAGCTTTGGCCCTCGGGGACCAGGTACACCACCCCACCTCCCTCCTGCTCACCCCTGGGAGTGCCTGGACAGGACCCACTGTGGTCCTGGTTCTGTGCAGTCAGTAGTTATCTAAATGAGAACAATAGCCCACATGGAACGCCCAGCAGAGTGTCCTCAGAAAAGTCGTTGTTTATGGGGATGAACTCTTATGCCCCACAGCTCCTGGACTCCCAGCACAGGTGGGGAGGGTGGGGAGGGGTGTCCTGAGCACTGTGTCCTGATCAAACACCAGCTACCCTACTTTCACGGTCCTTCTGTTGTCTGCAAACCTCCCATTTGAATTGGAAATGACTCCTGCAGAGGAAGCTTCCGGCACAAATAGAGACATTCAGAGCCCGTGGGCAGCCCTGGGCTGGCAACCAGGGCTCCTGCTTACAACTTCTTGTGGGACCCATGCGAGAAGCACTGTGCTTCCAGATCCTCGAGCTTGATGTGTAGATTTGACCTCCTCACGACGGACTTGTAAGGAATAACTGAATAGCAATTGTATTTTTAAAGCACTTTGCAAAGTGCCACATAAATAACTCCTCATGTAAGAGATTGTCACATATATAAAATGCTCTAGATGGCAGAAAAAAATTATCACTTGAGGCAGGGACACACATATCCATGCCAGGAATGCAGGTCTCTGGGAGCGAGGCACTGCAGTGCACTGAGAATTAAATGTAGCAGACACTTGTCCCTGCTCTTCTTCTCCCCGTCCCACATGCAGACCACAGGAGATGTGTGTCTGTGTTTTTAAAGTCACCACAAATGAAATCCACCTAAAGTGTTAAAACAGTCCTGATGTGAGGAATTTATGGTGACATGGATTCTCCCGATTGCTGCCTATAATGCTCTGAAGAGTGTACGGGGATGAAACAAAACCATTCCTTTGCAGTCTTATCTGTGGTTGCTAGTACCTTGCTCACTGCATACCTGTAAAGGCTTCTAACGGGGATTTCTCCTTCCCGTAACAGGGTGGTGTTTTCATGAGTCAGATGTCACCTACAAGAGCAGCTCAAGGTCAATCAACACCACACACACACACATACATTCCCCTCCATTTCAACAGAAGTGTTGGGACGGCTTTATTTTTAGAGCAAAAAACATTTTTAGAACTAGAATGTGATTGTGTGTAAAGCACACATCTTTGAGTGTGATCACTTTAGTGTTCTATCTCTGAGCTGAAGAGTCAAACAGAAAGTTTCGTCCTGGGAATAAACCAAGCCTGCTCTAAAATAGGGGCAAAGGCTTTGAAACCCTGATGAGAGAATAGACAGATCCTAACAAAATCTGATCAAAGAGAGAATGAGAGGGAAGTACAAATAAAATATAACCGCAAAGAAATGGAATATAACTACAAACACGGCAGAGATGTAAGCATTGCAAGAAAATGTATGAACAATTTTGTGCCAATAAAATTAAAAAGTGAGATGACCTGAATGATTTCCTAAACAACTTAACTCATTAACTTAGAAAGAAATGGAAGGCAAGCTTCTGGGTAAAGATAGTGGATTGAACACATGCATCTAATATTCTTCCTTCCCTAAAGTCCCCTAAAACTACAGTAGAAGATTTTTTTTAGGTTTAAAAAAAAGGAAATGGAAATCAGGTGGACGAGTGGTAACTACCTTCCTGGCAGTCTTGAGAAAAATGAACTTGGCCATCCCCAGGCAGTGTCTCACCGGTACACAAACAGGCTGCCCCAGACACCCTCCTTTGTGATGACTGCTACCTGAAAGACACTCGAGGGCAGCTTCTCACCGTGGATGGGGCTCAGCCCTGTCTGGTGACTCCCATGAGGAAGCGGGAGTGTCAGCCCTGTGCTCTCTCCAGGTGCTCCTAAAGCCGTGAACACCCAGGAGGCAGAGATGACACCATGTTCCCTTCCATCCTCGCTGAGCCATCCTCCAGGAGGGACAAGGCCCTCTGCTTCTGGGCCTCACGCTCCCTGTGCCTTTGCCACACTGCCCCTGCTAAAGGCAACTTCTACTTCTGCCAGGGGGCCAAAGGAGGGGGACAGATGTGAGACCAGCACCTTCTTTCCCTCCCGGCACCAGAGTCAAACCCAATGCCCTGAGGCTCCTTTCCTCCACACGTACCCTTGGAAAAAATAATACGTGCAAAAGCCTGCTGCGAAGCACCCATCCCCTCCCAGAAACTCACATCTAGGCCCAGACACCCTTAAATCCCAGCACTGAGTCCTACAGGTCCCAACATGAGCCCTGATACTCGCACAAGTCGTATTTTTTTGATCTTCTATAGGTGTTATGAAATAAAAAGAGAGATTGTGTCTAACTTGTTTGCATTTACAATGATCGTATTTGATAAATGAGATGTAAATGAGTCCCTCTTCAAGTAATATTTTTTTAAATGTAATAGAATTGACTTCAAAATGTTTTAAATTTTCATTTCAAGCAGCAGAATTCTTCAGCAATCTAGCATCTCTTAGCTTTTATCAGGTGATGAGAAAATAAGAGAGTAGAAGTCATCAATATTACCATGACAAAGAAAGTTATTATATTTTTCTGGACTAAGTGCCTTCTAATATCAAGAAAGTAGACAAAGAAAATGTATTTGTAAAGAATAAAAACATTTGTAAAGCTTCTCTGTATGTGATTTTTGCTTTTAATACTGAGAACAGCTAATGCTCATGGAGTGTCTGCCCTGTGCCTGTCCGTGAACCAATGCCGGACGTGCATTAGTTCAGCCGATTCTCACAGCAATTTAGGCTGGTGGGAGCCACTGTCGCCACCCTCACAGATGAAGACACAGAGGGCTGGCGAGGTTAAGTAACTCGCCCAAGGACACATGGCTAGCACATGGGGATCCGAAGTTTGTCAGACTCACAACCTGAATTTTTAGCCACTACACATCCTGACTTTTTTCTGGAATTTTGTCTAAATTTTCTCTGTTTCTGCTGCCTCTAATACTTTATTTTTATCAGGCTCAAGAAAACTAAATTTCTGCCCAGACTGCAAAAGAATTTTCTATCCCTTCAGATATTTCTGTCCCTTCAGATATTTCCTTTATTTCTTGGGTCAGAGTGCAAACTTCCAGGAGTTAGCTTCTCTGCCAGGTGAGTCAGAGTCCCGAGTGCCTGGGGCCTTGCACCAAACGGTGTCATGACTGGGGACCTGTGGCCATATGCTTTCCCTGAGATGCTCCTCTAAGACTTTTTGTTTGGCCAAAAGTGATATTGAGAGCACTTGCTGAACCTTGATTAGACTAGACTTTGCCACAGAGAGCCCCTCCCTGTATGACAGCAGGCGGGTCACCCCTCTGGGCTCAGTCGGTGTCCTGGGCCCCTGGAACACGCTTTCCTCGTCCATTCTGAGCACGGAGACCTCCCAGATATCCATGCCCCATCGTTACCAAACGCACTGCAGAACAAGCTGTGCGGTTGTCAGCACATCCTGAGACCCACCGCAGTCTCCCCCGCAACACCCGCTCTGACCCTCCTTATCACCGGCTCCCCCAAACCCCCCAGCTCCTCACGGCATTCTGGGTTCGCCTTTTCCACCTGACCGTGGTGACCAAGTTCTCAGAAAACCTATTCAGCTCAGACCTGGGCTCCCGCAGACTCCGCTTCCGGAGTGTTCTCACCGGCTCCCCTGCAGGGTCGCTCCAGAGCTGCGCGGCCCCTCAGCGCCCGCCTAGAGCGGGAAGCAGACAGCGCATCCCATCAGGGAGCCAGGGAAGCAGCATCCCTAGAGTGCTAGACACTTCGCAATTGTCACTCAATCCTCACAACAACTTGTAATTTATTTATCCTCCACTTTACTCCAGAAATGGGCTAAGAAGCCTTAGGAGACTACAGAAAAGACCAACTTAGCATGAATTAAAAGCAGAAGCAAAAGAAGACAGAGAAGTAACAGGGCACGTAAACCAAAATTAACGTGCAAAATGTGCTACATAAATTCTTTGCCAAGCGTGGGCCGTCACTTTGTCTCTAATGTCCCCTGCGGCCAATCAGGGAAGGACAGCCCGGGCGGTCCCGGAGGCAGATATTACCATTTCAGGCTTAGGGGTGAAGAAATAGACCAGGTTGGGTGGTTTGGCCAAGGTTACACAGCTGAGAGGTGGCAGATGAGATCTAAATTTAGGCCTGCCCAGATAGAAGACACCTTATAAGTCTCGTATTAGACTCTCCTGAACTCCGTCCCAGGTGTCTGCCTAAGGCCAGAGCTTCCTCCTGAATGAGAGGCATCCATCAGCCGCCCGTGACCCTCCTCTGGCCACAGCGGCATTACCTGGAAGATGAGAGAAGAGGACACCTGGCTGCCATGGGCTCGTCTCTCCGGGGACTGTGGAAAGGGGCCGTGGCAGGAGGGCAGTGGGCTGCCCCGCTGCTCTGCCCTCCTAAGCCGCGGGCGAGCTCCCAGGCCAGCAGCAAGGAGGAAGGGGAAGCCCCTTGAGATGCCCTCCCCTCTGCGTGACAGCCCTGCTCCCCGCCTCGCCCCGGAGGCTGCGCACAAGCAACAGGCTTGTCATCAGGGAGATAACATTAGCCTCATCATTACCATTTTACTAAGTAAGTCATTTTAAATTAATTGCATTGCACTCTGGAAAGAATTAGCTCAGGTTGACTCTTCATTGTTGCTGATTATCACTTTGGCAGAATTCATTAGTGCTGTAGATAAACCAGAGTGTGTGTGTGTGTGTGTGTGTACACCCATGCGCACTGGTGTAGCCAGGTTCGCCCTCCCTGACGCATATGTCGGGGAGCCCGTGTGCATCTGGGACAGCTCTAGTCTGTGGCGGGCGGTGTGGCTATGGGCCCATCAGTGACCTCTCACAGGGCCGTGGCCCCATGACTCCGCTCATGAGCCTTGAGGGTTCCATCAGGCTGTGAACAGCCTTATCACTGGGTAGCTTTGTCCTGTGACCCCTCTTGCGTTCCAGGGGGAAATTGTGCAAATGCACACATCAGCAGCTTTCCTCTCAATCTGAGAGCCGCGGAGAACAGCTGGAGACCATGCTCGAGGCAGGTGAGAGGAGGCTTGCTTCTCAGGCACCTGGCTTCGACCTCTGTAAGCCTCGATCCCTCCATGGTCAGCAGGACTCATGGTACCCACCTCCCAGGATCGTTGTGAGGACTCATTTGCAGTGTTGACAACTAAACGTTCGTGGACTGTTTATCGTGTGCTGGACACCATTCTGGACATGTGGACCAACTCATTTAATCCTGATCACAACTCGACGAGGTAGGTACAGTAATTATTCCCATTTCACATGAGAAAACTTAAGAGACAGAAAAGTCAGAAATAGCCTGCTGGCCCATGGCCACAGAGCCAGCCAGAGGCAGAGGTGGGCTCTAAAGCTAGATGGTCACTTGCACCCCCTCGGCCCTCAGCTGTTACCGAGAGGATAAACCTCTTTAAATTATTTTACAGAGTTTGGGTTCTTTTCCATTGACAGATGGTGTAACAGAGATAAAGGTCTGAAAAGGACAATGAAATGTTTTATGAGTTTTCTTCAAAACCCCCCACCCTTTTTGGGAATTTAAACCTGCATTCCTGCCTGAAGCCAGTAAGCAAAGGGCAGAAAAATGTCCTTTACTGTGTGTTTCTCGTACCTTAAACCACAGGAGATGGCTCAACAGAATTGTCCAGACAAGGGTCATGAAAGCATTATCACTGGAGATAAGGTCACTGAAACCACCAATTATAGTTAAACAACAATAGCCCAAAGCCACAGCATGTGACACTGGTCACATAGACCCAAGTTCAATGGTGGAGAAGCCCCCTGTATTTCTGCTGAAAGACAGGGTAGTGGTCTTTTGAGATGCTAGTCTACTACGCTTCTCATTTTCCAGCAAATTAATAAACTTCTCTTTCCTTTTCCTCAAACCACTCGTCCTCATTCTTTGCTCTCACTGATTCGGCCTCGGGGACAAGTACTGAACTTTTGGTAACAATGGGTCCCAAGCCATTTTTCCAGATTCTTTTTCAGTTTCATTGCTGTGTTTTAGTTACCCAGGATAAAATTTGGCATTAACTAAAATCACCAAGTGTGCTGCTATGGTTTGAATGTGTCTTCCAAATTTCATGTGTTGATAGAAAATAACCCAAACCCTGTAAATAATTTAAGGAGGTTTGATCTGAGCCAAGTTTGAGGACCATGGCCTGGAGCCACACCCGAGAAACCTTGAGCAAGTGGACCTGCCCTGGTTAGTTTACAGTTTGGTTTTATACATTTCAGGGAGACAGTAATTACATGTAATGTCATAAATCAATCCATGGAAGGTGTACATTGGTTTGGCCCCCGAAAAACTGGAACATCTCAAAGGGTGGGGGGAGGGCAGGATTACAGGTTGTAGGTAGGTTTAAAGATTCTTTGATTTGTAATTGGCTAAAGAAATGAAGCTTTGTCTGAAGGCTGGGAATGTTTTAAGTTAAGATAAGGAAGTCTCTTATTCAAAGACAAGCCACCCAGACTCAAGTGATCTGTTAAATTGACGACCCACAGGTGTGGCTCAAGCTTTGTCTTGTGTAGCTTTAGGACTCTTAATAAGTTACAAAGGACATCTCCAAGAAGGGAAGGGGCATGATGAGGCATGTCTGACCTCCCTTCTCATGGCCAGCAACTCAGCTTTAGGGTATTTCCGGGGTCCCCTTGGCAGAGAGGGGGTTCATTCAGTCAGCTGGGGGAGCTTAAGATTTGATTTTAGTTCACACATGTGTTGGAAACTTAATGCAACAGTGTTGGGAGGTGGGGCCTAATGGGAGGTGATTAGGCAGAGCCCTCATGGTGCTCAAAAATCTATGCTGAACGACTGGCTCTCCAGCTTGTGGGCTGCGGCCACCTTCTGAATCAATCGTCTGCGGCGCTGCGTTGCCACCCGGCTCTGTCAGACTCTGCCGACAGGGGGCGCGAGCCGCAGCTGAATCCACTTTGCGGTTTCCCTGCACGTGCAGAACCAGCCTCCCCATGACACCAGCTCCTCCAGGTCCGAGTTTCAGCTCAATAGAGTCTCTTTTCCAAGTTCTTAAGTTTTAATAATTTCAACCTCATCCCTTCGTTCACTTGTTCCACAGGTAGTTGCAGCCTCCCTGATGCATTGAAGTACTCTTTGTATGTATTCAGTTACTAGTTATAATTATACCTAGTTAACCATTTGTTACATTAAATTCCTTCTGTTCAAATAACTGGTGCAGTTTCCATCATCCCATGGACGTGACAAATACCACCCACCACTCAGGATAACCACCTGTCGCCTACAGCCTTGCTACCTGGCCTTCCACCTGCAACCCAGATGCAGAGGGTGGGCGAGGGCTCCCTGGCGCTCACCATCTGGGTAGAATAGAGGCACCTCCTGTCCCACACTCTCCCTCTGTCTCACATAGCCTTTCTTGAACCCCAGATGGAGCTCGGGTTTCCCTGTGCCCTCACGAATCCCTATGCCTGGTGCCACCACTGCTCCTACCGTCTCATTCTGAAGCCACTTGTTTGACACCTGTCTCCCTCTCCAGACTGTGGTGACACACCCAGAGGCAGGGGTCATATCTTATTCATGCTTATTCATATTCAAGCCCTACTGCCTTGCACGCTTCCCTGCACATAGTAGGTGCTCACTAATGTTCAGTAAGCCTAATAAACGTTCAGTCATCCAGATATTCCAACATGATATGAAGGCCATTCATTTTAATGTGCTGTCCAACATGGTATAAATACAAAAAAAAATCCATGTGGCAGTAAAAACAAAACAAAAAAAGAGAGAGAAATGAGAGTCTGCTTTAATCACCACAATGCAAAACGGAACTTTCAGATGAAAGATGTGGCCAGTCCCAGTGGTCTATCTCCTCATCATGTCGGGCCGTCATTTGTTTCTCTGAGTCTGCATGTCGCTGTTGACATCTCCGTGCTGGCGTTTGCACGGTCGTCAGGGTTCTGAGGGAGCCCTTCTTCTCTGAGCCCAGAGCTGGCTGCGCAGCTCTTAGAAGCGTTGCTGAGGCCCCAGACAGCCAGCCTCGCTCCTGGGACCAGAAGGTCTTATAAGCCAGGCTTTTCTTCTCAACCTCCATCTGTCCTTCTCTCTCTCTTCCTCTCTTTCCTTCCCTCTCTTCTTCTCCCTCTTGCCCTCCCCTCCTTGTCCCCCTTCTCTCACTTCTGGCAGTTCTCCTATTAGAATCACTTGTGCAACAGATAACGCCCCTGTCATAGCTGCTAGTGCACTCCCTGTGTAATTAGGAAGTGCATTGTTGTGTAATTCAGAAAGTAACTAGTAGTAAATATTTCAAGGATGCAGGTGGAAGTGGGAGCCGACTGCGCTCCGCAGCCCTGCATCTGGGTTGCTTTCCAGCTCCAGAGTAACGTTCCCAGGCCCACCCGGGGGCCTTCTCCATAAAGGACACTACCTAGGCCTCTGCTTCTGGAGATGGGCACTCTCTTCTTTACCCTCGGTGGTGAAGATATGGCTGCCAAGGCCACACCTGGCTGCATATCAAAGTGCTTTGACCCGCTGCTGGGCAGCCACCGCCCAAGCTATCTCTCAGCTGCCTGTAGAGATCTCAGGGTCCTTCCAGCCCAGGGACTGAATGGAGTAGATGTTACCAAGCAGCCTGAACCTCAGGAGCCCAAGGATCTTGCCCTATCTGGGAAGTAGCCTGAAATGATTTCTCTCTGACGTAGAAAGGAGACATACCATATTGCTTAACACAAGCAGGATCGTGGAACAGAAGACAGCAAAAGCAAGGAACACAGCTGCTTCCTGCCGCAGCTCTCCTATGGGCTGCAGTGGTGGCCACAAAGGCGTGGGGAAGGTCAGAGACCTCCGGAAGAGCCTGGGCTCTGTCTTTTCGTCTCCTCTTGCCTTCTCTCAGTACCTTCCCCTCTCAGTTACCAGAGCCTCACATGATACCTAGAGTGGAGGTGATGCTTAATAAATGTCCTCTGAATGAATGACTGAAGTTCTATTTGTTACATTCCTACCCGTCCTCCACGAAGCCTGCTCTGTTTCCTGAGGCAGTATTAATCTCTCTCCTCCTGGCTGGCCTGACTCGCTGGACCTGTCCTAGTGCATTCATGTCATGCTGTTTCAGATTATTATCATGCACATATGGGCCTGTCTCCCCCATTAGACAACAAGCTTCTCGGATTCAATAATAAGCCAAAGATGTCTTATTCATCTCTGAATCCCCTCCCTGCAACTCCCAGGGCAAGTGCTGAGCCTGACATGTAGTTGGTGCTTAAGAAATATTCATCAATTGAATTAGTGAGCAGAATTGGACAGTGACTCCACCCCCAAGAGCCCACCCACTCCCCTTGGGATGGATGGTGGAGGTTCCATTCCAGGTGCCCAGGAGGAACCAACAGGCCAGTCAGGAGCATCCCCTGCCCACTGAGCAAATCCACTGCACATCCACTCGTTTGTACCCATGACGTTCTGGAACAGACCACAGCAAGCCCTTCCAGAGCACAGGCAGGATAATTTTGACTTCAGGATGATTTTGGCTTGAATTTCACCACCAGATCACGTCTCTCGTCTCCTAATCCTCCCTTCCTTGTTGAACTAAATTCAATCCAATGAGCCTAAATTGAAGGCTTATAATACACAGAACCACAGAACCTCCTAAAATCCCAGCGAGTTCCCATCTGCCTTCCTCTGTTTTTACTAACAGAGCCATTCCCTTAGCGGAAACTCAGAAACGCACTTTGGCAGAGCCCCTCCCCTGGACCTGGGGTCTTCAGAGCCTCAGACAGGCCAGAACAGGCACAGCCCTTCCCCTACTGGCCAAAAGGAGCCCTTGGTAACATAGCCTTGAGAGGCTTGCTGGACCTCAGGGTCCTCCGTCTCAGACTTGACATTGATCAGGACCAAAGGGAAGGCCAGCACACAAGGGTCAATGCATATAAAGGAGCCCCGGCCTCTGCCTCTAACAATAACTGCAGAAACCGTAACAGTCCCTGATATTTATGCAGGTCTCCTGGGGAAGGGGCGCTTCCTCTGTGCTTTCATGCAGTAGCTCATTGATCCTTACAGCAACCCTACAAGATACGTACCTATTATTATCTCCTTTTACAAATAAGGATGCTGAGGCACAGGGAAACTGGTAGTAAGACGACAGTCTAGGAAATCTGTGGAAATCTGTTTGAAGGTGGAGGGGAGTGGTGATTAATGTCTAAATAGTGAATGAATGGATGAATGAATGAATGAAATTCCAGCCCATGGGGTCCCTCTGGAGAGGTCTGAGTGCCACCTTTGTCTTGCCTTCCCCCCTTTCCACCAATGAGCTGCTTCTTGAATAAGCAGAGTAAGTCACCAGGGTCTCCAGCTTCCCTCGCACTGTGGTCAGCAGGTGGCCAAACCTGTGTGCTCTCTGGCCTCAAGGGACGACTGTGAAGAGGCAGCCTGAGGAGAACCAGGAGCGATTCAGAGGAAGGAGGGGCTCCTGTAGCCCAGGAAGGAGATGCTCCCAGCAGGGACCTGTTCCCACACCCTGGCAGGAGCTCCCAGCCCAGGCAGTCCCGCAGCCAATGGGTGGGCCCGGAAACAAGAGATGCCACCTCCAAGGATGGGCAGGCTTGGACAACAACCACGGTGGAGTGAAAATTAGACACCCTTTTCCCATTTTCCTGTCCCTGTAACTACTCTGTGTGGCCTTGGGGAGAGGGAGGAAGCGGAGTAGAATGGAAGCCCTGCGTGAGATTTAATGAGGCTGAGAGACACGGAGCAGATTCATATCGCCAGCATCCTCTTTTAGAAGGCCAATTAGTCATTAGTCATTCAATGGCGTGGAGAAAAAAGGAAGATTGCTCTAGATTAAAAGGTGCAAGGTGAGGACCTTGTTTGAATCCTCGTTCAAACAAACCAACTGTAAAAAATACATTTCGAAGTCAATCAAGGAAATTTGAATACAGATTTGCTATTAGATGTGATTAAAAGAATTATTGTTAATTTTATTAGGTTGGATAATAGTGCCGTAGCTGTGTAATAAAATCTCCTTTCATAGAGATGCATAATATAGGGTAAAATGTCATGAAATCTGTGATTTACTTCAGCAAAATGTTCCTCAACAAAATTCTTCAGCAAAAAATGATGAAATAGAAAAATCTAATCGATAATACAGGGGGTTTCAGTGTACTGTTATTTTACTTTTAATTTATATTAGGTTTATATAAATAATATATAAATATATAAATCAATATATAAATGCATGTATAATTTAATAAGTAAATAATAAAATAATGTATATAGAAATACATGTATTAAATATAAGAATACACATATGATATAAACGCTATCAAGAAGAAAAGTGTCAGTAGACAACTGTTAATTAAAGGATCTCCCCCATCCCTGCAGCCCCTGGGCTCTGCCCCGGCTCATAACACGGAAGTGGGGGCTGCAGCACCAGCCTTCAGGAGACCTTGAGTAACTCCGAGGCTGGAACAGGCTCTGCCTCATCTCCAACCCCAATAAGGTCCTACACCCAACTGGCGAACCAAGCACACAGGCCTGCCAAAGTTGTGAGGAACCAACATATGTCTTCGCATCTCAAAAACTCCAAATTATAACCCTTTGCCCTGTTAGTGGGCCCTCCTTCTCCATGCAGCTGCCACTGGTAGGTGGCTACTGTGATCCTTCCCAAAGCCCCAGGCCAAACGAGAGGAAGCTCAGACGTGGCATGTTGCACACCACACAGGACCTGAGGCGGCGGATATGCAGGGTGCTTCTCTCCACCCTTGTCTCAGCCCGTTCTGGCTGCTGCAACAAAATACTATGAACTAGGTGGCTTGTAAACAACAGACATTTATTTCTCACAGTTTTGGAGGCTGAGAAGTCTGAGATCAAGGCCAGCAGATTTGGTGTCCATGAGGCCCACTTCCTGGTTCACAGATGGCGTCTTCTCCCTGTGTCCTCATATGGCAGAAGGGACTTTTACAAGGGCACTAATCCCATTCCTGAGGGCTCTGCCCTCATGACCTACTCACTTCCCAAAGGCCCCACTTCCCCATACCCTCACACTGGGGGTTAGGATCTAACATGAATTGGGTGGGCACAAACATTCAGTCTACAGCACTTGTTCTACCACGTGATGACCTCCAAAGTCACACCACCAACGACATGAGACTAAAGAGTAAAGAAAAGGTAGCAGATAAGTTCTCTTCAAGTGGATCTTTTCTGAAGTGCAGAGTTCCATGAGCATCTTGGTTATTCACTGTAAATGATGTGAACTCTTAAAGTCAGCCAAGCCCATATGTAAATCAAAGAAAAGCATTGCCATTGATTGGAGACTGAAGTCCCCCATGGGAGGAGAGCAGAGAAGCAGTGGGCTGGGGTGTGGCGGGACAGCCATGTCCTGGAGCCAGAGCTAGAAGCAATTACAGGGGTTGAGGTTCACAGGGAACTGGAACATCCAACGCTGCAAAGAGGCTGGACATCTGAGAAGCTAGCAGTCTGAGCTTGCCCCAACTCAGAACAGCCGTCACAGAGAGGAGCCAGCCACGGAGCCAGAGCGAGACCACCCAGGACAGCAGGGAGCCCCTCTGTCAGTTGTGACTGTGCATAATTACACAAAGCCCTGCCTGGGCAGTGGGTGTGAGCAGAGAGCTAATCCACAGTTCTCAGCAGGAAGAGGGGACTTTCTGAAGATGGTCTTGTTTCTGTGGGATGACCCAGAATATTTGGTATTCCAATATCCCCAAATGCCTCTTACCTAAATGTCAGCTTCCACGTTCCAGAAAATCTCAGATGAGTCTGGGGATTGCGTGGTGTCCTGCGTTTCCTCAGGTTTACTAATGAGGAAAGAAATGGCACCTTGAAGAGGCAAAATGAATTGGCGCTAAAGGTTAGGGAGGCCTGGATTGCAACAGAGGACGAGTAACCAGAGCCCCAGGGGGCCTTAAGCTCCCCCACTGAGCTGCTTGTTGTCCTTACGGAAGGCAGGGGAATCCGAGTGCTCGCTGGGCTTCTCTGCACAGACCAAAGCCCTGCTGACACAGGCGTCAGCCCAGGTGCAGCCACAGCTTCCTCTGCTCCCGCATGGAGGGGGTGGGAGCAGCTTGGGGGGAAGCCTTTCCGCAGCGGACCCTGCAGGGGCCACATCTCCCAGAGCTCCCCAGCCCTTCAGCCCACTCCTGATGGCAGAGACCCAGCTTTGGTGATCTGCATGTCAGCAGTGTTGTCCACTGGATCTTTTGCTGCCATAGGCTGTGGTGCTGTCTGTGAGGGGCCAGAGCAAACCCACCCCCTCTGCCGGAAAAACAAGGGGGCACCTGCTCCCTGCGCCTCCCCATCTGCAAAGGGCAAGACAGCCTCCTCATCCATCCAGTGCCTACTTGGTGCCAGGCTCTGTTCCGGGGTCTGGGGGAACAATGAAAAGCCCATCTCTGCATCTACGGACCGCCTGTCTGGAAGAAGTCAACAAGTTAATCAGGCGTGGTGTGGGGCTCTGATGGGGGATGTGCAGGACGCTGGCAGCCGTGGGTTCCGAGAGGAATCCTCCTGGGATGCAGCCATATCCAGGGGCAGGGAAGAGCCACGCCTAAAGGCAACATCTGCCTCCGCCTAATCTGGAGGGCAAGAGAGGGGAGCGCACGGCCAACTCTAGGGTGTTTGAGAAGAAAATCACAGTGTTGGGATCTTTCACCTGCTTCACGAGCCGTAGGGGCAAGGAGTTCCAGGACAGTCCTTACCGGAGCCCTGAGGCCCCCAAAGCAAATGGCATTTTGTCATGAGACTGTATTTTTTTTTATTACCAAACTATTCCCTAAAGTAGTTGAAGCCTGTGGAGCTTCAAAATATAACGACTTGTTGCAAGTCGATTATAACGTAGCACTTTAGACTTGGGGGAGACCTGGTCGGTAGTGCTCTACAATAGGGTACAGTGGAGAATGGGGTCCGGTGGGGAATGAGGTAGGGAGGAGCCTTGTACCTGGTCGAGGTGTCGAGGAGCACGAGAACACCAGCGGGGCCACGGAGCAGGCAGGGCGGTCTCTCAGGCAGCCGGAGGGCGGGGGCCTGCGCCCGCTCAGTCCTACTCATGGAAGCTCTGTCCTCCCCGCACCCTCATAGCCCTAACCAGATGAGGAAGGGCCCCTTTTCTTCTGGGACCCACAGATATAAAACACCATCGTTCTCCACCATCAGATTAACCAAGCCCTCCCTGCAGGGGTGCGATGGCAGAGCTTTCACCTCCCCCCATTCCCCACCGGGTCTTGGGAGACTCGAAGGTGCATTGCAGCCACCTGGTGCTTGCCGCACTTGGCAGTCCTATTCCCAGAGGGAACGTCCATCTGAATCTACTCCTAGAAGGAGAAAATTAATCCTCGATCAGACTACTCCAGGGCCAAGGCACACGCATGCACGTGTGTGTGTGGTGTGTGCGTGCGAGTTCTCCTTTATACTTCACGTCCAAAGTCCACACAGAAGAGCCAGCCCTATCCCACCTCCCACCTAGGACCCTGTGGCTGTGGCATCTATTTTCTTTCCATCAGCAAAGAGCCCTGTGTTCAGCTGTGAGCAAAACTACCCTGAATTGCATGTCGCTCTAGCTATTTGTCAGGCGTGAAGTCCCATCAGCACAGGACAGCAACTTCCCCTGTCTGCAAGAGAGGAGGGAGCCCTGTTCCCCAGTGCCCCGTCCCGGCACCCTTCCTCGGCTCCCTTCCCGAAGGCGGCCCCCAAAGGTCCACAGCAGGCGCGCTTCCACGAAATTAACCCACATTTTCTATCTTCCAGCAGGTTGGGGTTGTGTCACTTCCCAAGAACGTCTTCTTTGGGAAAGCATAGGCAGCCCAGGGCACAGTCCAGACAACACATCACCGCAGAACCCATTCAGACCCAAGCTTTAATGGATCACTTCCCCTCCCCTGGGCCCTGGGGTTGACGTAAACAGCTCATAGGTCGGTGCTGCTGAAAGAGACCCTGGGCTCCCAGCCTGCTCTGCTGGGACAGGACAGGATCCCGAGGCACAACAAGAGGTGAGGAACCAGTGAATGAACACCACTTGAGGATAAATGTTCACAAAATTGTAAAAAAGAGGAGAAAAGAGGCAGGCGGGGAGGCAGGGAGTGTCACCGACGTCCAAAACCCCGGGTCAAACCAACACGCAGCACAGCCACTGCAAAGAAGAGAGATGGGCTGAGCCGCAGCTTCCCAGGGAGCCCGTGCGCTTTCCCTGCCAGTGCTACCCCAGCCTGGGCCCCTGGGACATCTGCAGCCTTCCTGCTGTCCCCTCTGGCCAGTGAAGCCTCTGCCGTACAGCGCTGCAGCCCACACTATGGTTTTCCCTACATAAAACACTGTGCAACTTGTACGTAGTAAAAGCGCTCATTTATTTTGCATCTTCATTCTACCTTGTTGCAATTTCATTTTTTGTTTCCTATGCCCTTCCGTATGTCAACCTAAGACAGCTGGTCCCAGAAGTCACACACGTTATGTGGTGCCCACCGCCCCCAACTCCATCCAAATTACAAAGGCTTGCATCTCCAAAATTACTTGAAATGTAGCTGTAGCCTTATCTTTAAGATGAGAACAAATAAAAATGCTTGGAAAACTGTGTAATAAATGATCACATTCCTCCCTCAATGCTTGCCGCAGAACACGGGTGGAATTCACGTGGAAATAAGACAGTCAGTAGGAATAAACACCACTCAGCACCTACTCCATCCAAAAAATTTCAAAGTACCATCAGCAAGCAGTTCATCAAACCTCAGGCCATTTACCTCAGCCAGGGAGAGCTGGATGATGCCATCCCGGTCCTTGTCCAGGAGCCTGAACAGTTCTAAAATGCCGGAGAAGGGGTGGAGTCAGGCAGGGCTGTTCCTAGACTTGGGAGCAGTCAAGAGAGCCGCCTCTGTCGCACCATCCCCGGCGGGGGCTGCCCTTTCCCCTACACAACCTTCCCTCCAGCCCCCACCTAGCCTGAGGGACCTCGAAAACTCAGTCTAGACCCAGGGCCCAGGATGAACGCTTTTGGCAGCAGACGTGCCTGGCCAGAAGGACAATCCCAGTTGTCAGCAGCAATGGTCCCTTTGGCATCTCCAGCCTCCAAAGCTTCGTGCAGACACTTGCAATTACTTTACCAGGACAGGACTGTGGAACAGCCGCTGTCTCCCTGCCTGTGAGGGCTCTAGTCCCTCCGTTGTACCCACTGTAACTCATCACCCACCAGCCCTCAGGGGACGGAAACCCCCTCCCTTAATAAGATATCTGATACCAGGCCCAAGGTGGCAGGAGAACACATGACTTCCAAAGCGGGCCTGATCCTCTCACTGGAAGGTGACACACGCTGTCAATATGACCGCTATGGCAGCATAAATACGAGTAGATGCTAAAGCCACCTAAGGCCCACCACTGGGACTCACGCGTCTCAGCCCCGTGACTGCACGTAGCAGATGCACAATAATCTGGAGGGCAGCTTTTTAGGTTTCCAAGAAAAGGCAGCCTCAGACCTTGGGTCTGGCTACCTGAGACTTCTTCAGCCCCTTCAGTTTCTGCTTTCCCGCGCCTCAGGGTGTCTTCCGTGAGAAGCCCCATCTGTGGTTTCTTGGACCCCTGGCCTCCTGAAGGCAATGCCTGGTTCTGCCTCAGGGCCCTGCCCCTGCCGCTCCCTGCAGCGTGGGAGCCGTGAGGTGCGGTTAGAGGAGAGGGGGACTCACTAAAGAGGGTCTCCAGGCGGATCATACAAGCCACGAAGCTGTCAAAGTTGATGCCGAGTTTGCTGCAAGCGTACCGCACTGCGATGGTCTGCTGCACCTGGTTGTTGAGGGCGAAGCCTGGGGGCAGAGGGGACGGGTCACAGGGGGAGCGGACTCAGCACTGCCTCTGATAAAAATCCGAGGCGCTGACATTGCAGGGGCCCCTCTGCGATTCTGTGTAAATCTAAGAACCAGGCCTGACTGCCTTCTCCAGGGGTCCCAGAGGTGTCCTGACATCCGTCCACCTCCCCTCACACACTCCCCATCCCCGGCCCAACACTCGCTCCACCAGTAGCTCAGCCGCTAGTCACATTAGCCACAGCAAGGGAAAACAGAGAAGGGACGTGGACGGTCTGCTGGCCGGTCCCCTGCCCATCTCCTTCATGGCCCCACCCTCTGTAATTGCCGCCATCTTCCCAGTAACAGGCAGAGCTCCCGAAAAAATTCTGAAGTGTTATGCTACATAGAATCCAGGAACATTCCCTGCTTCCTGGACAGGGAAGGCACTCAACAAAGCTGTGTCACCACACTGTTGTCTGACCTAAGATAACCACCAATGATGTTCATTAGCAATCATCATAATGACAACGACGAATTTAAATGGCACATCTGGGTCCCAAGACCTTGTCTGCAGGTTGTGTCTCACCTGCCTTCTTGAGGGCTGTCCTCATCTCATGGGCATCGATGGTGCCCAAGTGGTTATAATCCGTTTCCTGATAGATCTCCTAAAGCGGGAGAGAAGCTCTAGGTAGAAAACAACATTCATGACCCCTGCCCCCTGCAAGAACCACCCTGCCGCTCCTTGGAAGGCCAGGGGTGCATTCAAGATGGGACCCCACTGACTCCTCCCAAGAAGGTTTCAGACAAGGACAATAGCCCGGCCAGCGCCGGCCCCTTTGCCATCTGAATGGCAGGACTCTCAGTGCAGGGGTTGGCGGGAGAGTTTCTCGTTGCGTTCTTGTTCCTTGCTGGACAATGTGCCTGGACTTTGTAGTTTTGACCCCGATTAAGGATCTGGTCAGATTAGAATCCATAATAGACCGGGAATGAGTGTCAGGGAGGGGTAGGACAGAGGAGAGGGGCCAGAGCCCAGAGGATGCCCGGAGAACGAGGAAAGTTACCAGGTACTTCCGAATCTTCAGCCAGAGCGTCTTGAATTCCGCCGGCCCCAGGGTGCCCGTTCCGGTGCTCTAGCACGTTAAAGGCCAACATGATCGAGCCCAAATGCCACATGTCTTGTGGATTTCTCTCTCTTGTGACCTTACATGAGTGCCTTAAGGCTTCAGTGAACCTTCCGTGTCTGCAGCAAGCAGAGCAGTAGGGGTGACGGTGGGAAACGGGTTCAGATGAAGACTAAAAAGCCAAGTGCTCGCCCCTCACCTGAGGCTAGGCACAGAGCTGGGAACAAAGGGCAAGTCGGGGCCTACAGGCCTCCCAGCAGCATCATCAGCTAGCATCTCACGCCCTGATCATCCTGGGTTATTCGCAGGGCTGAGCTATACGATCTATAAATTCGCTCCCAGACTTACATGTCTGTGACCAACCATTCAGATATTAGAGTTTGTTGCAATGTAAAAATGTCATCAGAAAAGTCCTCGGGAGGCAGGGGATTGGGATTCTCAGGCACACAGTCTGTTCACAGGTCACTGCACAACCGAAACAGGTACGGGGTTACGTGGAATTTTCTGTGGCCAACGTACTCCATGACTATTTTTTGAGCACTGCGCCAGTCGGTGGGGATTTGGTTTTGAACTTACTTTACCCTCATGAAGTTAAGTCTCTTTGAAACTCTACCCTTTACTCACCAATCACAACTAATCAATAAACATCAGTATGTTACAGCGCTGATGTTATAATTCTGAAAGAGACCATCACTCTCACCTTCTTTAACCAGCCACACAAAAAGTCTGATTTACACCCAAGAGTGTAAACCTCACCCTTTAAGACAGTCTGTATTCTTGTATCTGCAAGCCACACTGAGTGTTGAATGCACCACAGCCTTCAAACCCTTGCTAATAATCTCCCCAGCACATCTCAGAAGAGCAGTGTGCAAAGGAAGCTAACACTCTAGGCCAAGGCACTTTCTATACTTGTATCTCATTTCATCCTCATAATAGCCACACAAGCTAGATATTGTTAACCCATCTTCCAGGAGAAGAAACTGAGGTTCAGAGTATTTGTTAACTTCCCCGAATTTACACACCTAAATAAGCGGTGGAGCCAGGATTTGGACCCCTGCCTGTTCCAGAGCCTTGTCCCCGAATACCAGTGTCCTCAATTGCAGATGTAACTGCCTGCAGAGACCACTCCTACCGAGTCAGGATCTCCAGGGGTGAGAGTCTGCAGTTTTAAACTGTATTTTAAAACCCTATGAGTGATAAAGTCTTGATCATGTTATAGCACTTGGAACCTCATGCTCAGTGGAGGAAGCCAATCTCAAAAGACCACATATTGTATGATTTCATTTATGTGAAATTTCCACAACAGGAAAATTTATAGAGACAGAAAGTAGATTAGTGGTGCCCAAGGGATGGGGGAGGGTTGGGGAAAAATGGGAAGTGACGGCTGATACGAGTACAGGGTTTCTTTTGGGTGTGAGGAAAATGTTCTAAGTTGTGTGATGATGGTTGCAAACTCTGTGAATATGTAAAAACCATTGAATTGCACACTTTAAATCGGTCTGTTGTATGGTATGCAAATTACATCTCAATAAAGCCTATTTTTTTAAGGACTCCACAGCAATTCTGCTACACATTGTGATTCAGAAGCGCTGTCCCACACCGTCTAAACTGTGAAACGAAAACTCCTGGAGAGTGACAGGGTCACAGCCCTCTTGGAGCCAGGAGAGACACAAACACCGCGGGGAACAATGAGTGCGTAGACCACTCTCAGATCTAAATTGAAGGCAACAGGCAAGGTTTGATAAGAATGATTCAGAAACCTAGGAACTACCTGCAGCACAGTGAATCCACACTTAACAGTTCTTTGTGGCCCTCAGAGTAAACTGTTAACCATGCAGGGAAGACACGAGGGCCGAAGAGCCCCAGCCTCATGCCGGGTGTGGCCTCCTGAGGCTGCAAAGCCAGGAGAGAGCACCGTCTGTCTACGGCAGCAAGCCACGCAGAGGTCAGCAGGCATGCTCGTCACCCAGGGCCACCCGTGTGACCATCACTGCTCCGGCCCCCTGGTTAACGAAGCACAGGCTGTCAGAGTTCACCACAGATCAGGCCCCAGAGGACTAAAGAGCACCTCCCAAAGGCTCCAATTTTTAAAGAAATCGCCTTCACCGGCTACACTGCGCACCCACTTTAGGCAAAGCTCTAAGGAAGTGATGTTCAACCACTGGCCTCTGTGCCTTCACACCTAGCATGTTCCTTCCACCTAGAATGCCCTAACCTTCTCTCCCGCTCCAGAAAACCACTGCCCATTTGCTATAGACAGAGTGTTTGTGTCCCTCCGAAATTCATATGCTGAAAGCTAATCCCAATGTGAAGGTATTGGGGCTGGGGTCTTTGGGAATTAATTAGGTCATTAGGGTGGAGCCCTTATCAAAGAAATTAGTGCCCTTATGAAAGGGAGCCCAGGGAACTCCCTCACCCCCTCCACCACAGGAAGTTATAGTGAGAAGACGGCCCCCACCGGACACGAAATCTGTCGGAGCCTTTATCTTGGAATTCCCAGCCTCCAGAACTGTGAGAAATAAATTTATACTTTTTATAAGCCACCCAGTTTACGGTGTTACAGCAGCCCAAACAGCCTAAGACACCATTCTTCAATATGAAGTGGGGGTTAAATTAAATCAGAGAGAACGAATAGGTTTTATCTCATGCGATCATTTCAAACTATTTCCAGTGGCTGTCCGAGGGCCTTGTGGTGATTCTGAGACGAAGATCTGACGGTGCCGGGCAGAGCCGGGGCCGGCGGAGCGTGGGAGAGGGCAGAGCAGGAGCAGCGATGCCTCTAGCAGAGGGGAGGGAGGAGAGCACAGTGCCGCACGCTTGCCGACTCTAAATTACGCAGCTTTGAACAAGGCACTGAAACACGGCGCGCCTCAGTTTACTCGCCTGTGCGTGAAATGGAGATAGTCTCAAGCTTTTCAGGGGCACGGATGAAATGATCTGTTTTTCTTTAAAGCTTCGAGCACAATCCTGACATTTGCTGTATATGTGCTTACTCCTTCTCATTTTTTCCCTTTTCTACCCTTCCCTTCGTCTCACTGGAAAAGGTAGAGCAGCCTTTAAAAACAGGACAAAAGTAAAAATAATGCGACATTTAAAGGATACATCCAACAAGCTGATCATTTCCCTGCAAGTGTTGATGTTGAATCCGTCGAATTTTACGTCCGTTCCTAAATATTTAAATAGAAAAAGGGGGTGGGACTCAGGACTATTTGAAGATGGGGAAATAACCTCCCCAGGAGACCACTGAAAACACCAGCCAGAGTAGGGAGCCTAACGCCGTCTCTGGCAAAAAGGAGAGCTCCGTGGCAGGCTGGTGGGCAGGTACCGCCAGCCCCGAGCCGCGGCGGCAGGACGGGCGACGCTGACTGATCAGGTGCAGCCCCTGATCCTTGGCTTGGCTGTTCCCAAGCCACAGACTAGCAAACTGATATCTCTGAGCTCTAATTTCCTCCTCCATCAAGTGGGAATAATAATAACAATGACAATACTCGCTCCTAAGACTGGTTGGGCATTAATTGAGATAATGTAAGCGAAGTTTTAGCCTGGTGCTTGGCATATAATAAGTTCTTAAGAAAACAGCTAACTTTTTATCAGCTAAGTATTGTTCTGAGCACTGTCCATCTACAGTTCCAAATAACCCCATGCAGTAGGTGCTGTCATCATCCCCATTTCATAGAGAGGGAAACTGAGGCCCAGAAAGGGGACATAATTTGCTCAAGGTCACTCAACCAGTAGGGGGCAGAACTGGGATTTCAACGCAGCCAGCTGGCTCCATAGCCTGCGCTCGTAACTGCAGTACACAGCTATTCAATGACAGCTGTCATCCTGACTTGCTAAACCACAGGTATCTCCCCGGAGCTCCAGCCATTCCTGGCCGCCACCCTCACCCTCCTCACACCTGGGAGCCAAGGCAGGTGCCAAAGACCCTGCACCCCTCCTCGTCTCTCTACTCTTCTCCGCAATGGCAGGAGCAGAGGAGGGAAGGTCCGTCCCAGCCAGCGCCTGGTCTCCGAGCCCTGGGCAGCTGCTCAGCCCTGGGCTGAGCCCTCCCATCTCCGGGAGGGATCCCGCTGGCCACTCCTGCATTGGCCCCCCATGCGTCCTGCATTCTCAGACCCACTGCTGCTGCGGTGGGTGAATGAGAGAGCCCGTCGCTCAGACAGCTGGGGGACTTCACTTGGCCCACCTCTGGACCAGGAGAGAAACCAGCTCAAGCCACTTCCTGTGGGGCTGGGCTTCAGAGGGGAGAAGCAAACGTTCCCTCCTGGTGCAGCCTGACCCTCTGCCAGCCCCTGAGGCTTTCTGAGGCCTGGGGCTGGGGAACCCAGTGTGTGTGTCTAGTCAGAATCATTCCTTCCTCTCTCCTTCCCCCAAATGCGCTACAGAACAAGAGCTTTCATCTGCAGAGGTTTCCACGACATCAAAGTTATTAATTTTGTGAAAAATTTCACGTAGGTCAACCTCAGCCCTCCCAGGACTCAACATGTGATTTCATTTGACACCACAGGGCCTCGCTCCTGCAGGGCAGGGGGTCCCCGGCACCAGCCCTGCCCCCACCTCTGCCCGGCCTCCTCCTCTGCTGCCTCTCCTGCCTCCCGGCTCCCGCCTCGCGGGCCGGGATGAGGACCGCTGCGGCAGAGGCCGAAGCTCCTCCCAACTGCGGTGCTCCTGGCCCAGGCCCGCCTGCCCCTCCCTTACCACACCTGGGCATCGCTCTTCGGCCCCCGCAGAAAGACCCCAGGAGGAACTTACGTTTGGAAAACGCCCCATTCAAAACCATCCTCAGCTCACCAGCACCGATCTCAGACTCCTAGAAAGAGAAATGCAAACAAAAACCGTGTCAGGCCCGGACAAGCCGTTTCAAGAAATTAAATGAACATGGAGCTTCCTGCACGATCGGACACCAGGTCCACCGGCCCCATGATTTTAACAGCGTCCGACATCTTTAAAAACTCAAATTCTCCATTTCCTCTGGGGTCTCCAACAGCCTGGCAGCTGAGGGCGGCCGTGCCAGGCTCCCGCCACCCTTCCCAGGGCTCACTCGGGTAGCAAAGCCAGGACAGCCGCAACACAAGGAGCGAGCGTGGACGCGCCACACCCGACGTGGATATCCTCAAATCCTCAGAACCACCCCACAGCCGTTTCAGAGCTAAGGAAGCCGTGATTTGTAAACTGCTAAACACTGTACACGTACACGTACACGATGCCATTTATCATTCTGATGTGATACGATTGGTTGGGGTTCACAGCGACCAAGTGACAGAGCTGGGCTTGGAAACCTAAGACCGTCTCACCCCAGAGTGCCAGCTTTCGTGCCGCACCGACGGGGGCTGCTATCTCATGCAGTAGCTCATCCAAACGGGGAGCTGGGATCTAGGGAACAGGATAGCCCCTGTGCACTTGAGACAAACACTGAGCCAGAGGGGAGATTTGTCCCTTAACTCTCAGATGAAGGACAGACCTCAGGCAGGGTGACGAATGAGGTGCAGAGAAGTGGGCTGAGGGCTGAGGTCTGGGCTCCAGTCTGGACCCTGCACCTTATGTGCCAGGTGACCTTAGCCAAGCCACCGCCCATCCTCCGTCCTCCACCAGCCAGGCCCCAGCAAGAGTGGCACAAAGCAGTGTCTCCTGTGAGCACGCCTGGCCACACTCAAGACCTGAGGACCCTCTGAAAAGCCTCCGGGTCTAGAAGACTGTCCCCATGAGCCTGCCAGCAAAGAAACAGGATGTCGAGCACCTACACTTGGAACTTGGCCCCGGCCCTCAGGAAGCCTTGTGCCCTCAGCCAGCTCTTTAACCCTCTGTGCCGGGCACTTCACCAGCACAGCAAGGGCAGTGACTCATCAGCCCCACACAGCAGGAGAGAAAAGTGAGATGAGGAACGTGAAGAACTATACAAATATGAGCTTTTCTCTTCCGTCATTCTTAATGGTCTTAATGAAACACAGCGCCCCGGCAGCTAAGGAAATAAGGTTTTGTTAGCAAAAATGCTGGTCCAAGCATCCACCTAAAACATAGATTGGCTCATCTTGGCAAGGGTTTTATTCAATGGCCACACAAAGAAACTGTCCCCAGGTTTTATTTTCTGCAAGAGATTCTGATGTATTTTCTTCTGTTCCATCCTTCAGTCTAGAAAGTTGTCCTGAGCTTCCGTGGGGGGAGATGGGAGCATCATTTTTTCCTTTCCAAAGCCCTTTTCACACAGTTTATTATCCTCCAGAGAGCAGCACATTCCCTGTATTTATGGGGCTGGTTTGACACTTTGAGTCCCGGGTGTGCTCTGACTTACGGCCTTGCAGGACAGGGATGGAAGGGAATGCCAGGAGGCAGGGCAGGGGACAGGGAGCAGCAGGGGGCTCCGTCATGCTCTGAGCACTCCGGAGTTCCACTCCGAGCCCAGCCAGCGTGGGTTCTGCAGGCCTAGCGCTGCGGACACCCCAGGGGCGGGGGAGGCGGTGGGATGGCGACAGCAAGCCGCTGTGTCTCCTGCTCCGGTCCCAGGCCAGGCCAACCCAGCCACTTTCCACGCAGGCTGGGCGATTCCGCCTCTGAAGGTTATTGATTTGGAGAGGATTTCCCCGCCCCAGCTTTCTAGGCAGAGGCCCCGATGTGACAGGGCCAATTTACAAACAGAAAGGCTTTTGACAGGACCTGGAGATCCAGCTTTTCTATTTACTCAAGGGCCAGCGCAGCAAGAGTGGCCTCAGGACCACGGTTCCTTTCCCTGGCAGTGTGGGAAAGGCTATGTCTTAGAACAGGACAGAGTGGCTGACACAGAATCCTGGGGGCCCTGAGACCAGCAACCTCCCCCTTCTTACTTCTAGACACACAAGAGAATAAAGATGAAAGTGGTCTGAGCGTTCTCGAACCTTGTGCCTCCTTGTCTGGGGGGCGTCTTTGGCCTCCACTCACCTTCTCTGCAAGCTTCTCAAACAGGCTCTTGAACTGGCCGTCTTCTGGGTCCAGCTCGCTGGGATGCGGCTAAAAGGGAGGACATTTGCAATGTGAAATGGGACTCACTGAAGATGAAGATGAAGACTGAAAATTCATGCATTCATCCCTTGTATCTGGCGTGCACCTACTGGGCGCCAGGCTTTGCACTAAGTGGGGCATGTGGCAACAAACAGGAGGGACGTCAAGGTCCCAGCCGCAGAGGGCTTACAGTCCAGCAGGGACGCCGCGCTGGGGCCCGGGGGCTTCCTCCCTGAGTGACGTGGGGAAGTGAGCCCACCAACCCGCATGTCTGATTTCAACCCTGAGTCACTTTCAGAGAACGACAAAAACACTGACATCGGGAAACCTCAGCCTGGATCTGTGGACCCCTAAGGGATTCACCAATGACCTTCAGGGGCCTGTGAACTCCAGATACTGCATGAAAATTTGGGATGGTGTTTATATTCATTTTCTTAGCTTGCATCAGATTCACAAAGGACAACGTGATTAAGAAGCGGTGAGGAACACGGCCTAGCAGAAATGGCAGAGCTGGAGTTCAAAGAGCAGACGGACACCTGCTGGCCTTCTCCGGGCTCTGCGCACCTGCGGCCCCAGTCGATGATCCAATTAACTGGGCCTGTCTTGGGGGGTCATTCTGAGACCCCAGTGAGGGCTGACGTGGGTCACAAGCCTTTGGAAATTACAGCCCATTATATGAGCGCCCCTGTCCAGAGACTTCTGATGTGACAACAGGCGCCCCTGACTGTCACCGACCGTCCCTCCCCGACTGTCACCTCCAGACAGAATGGAGAAGTCACAGCTACCAAGATGGCTCCAAGTTTCCAGAAAGCCATGTCAATTTCTTCCAAAACCGTCTCTAAGAACAAAAGGCTTGAACATAAACTGACGGTGCTGCACTCCTCAGAGTCCCAACAGCGGTGATGACACGGCCTTTGTTGAGTGCTCGCTGCCTGACAGGTGCTGTACATGGACTATTCCCTTTAGTACTCACCACCACCCTGTGAGGTCAGTCTCATTGCTCTCCACATTCCACAAGATGGACATACTGGGGTTTAAAAATGTTACGTAAAAAGCCAGCATCACACAGCTGGTAAGCAGTGGCGCCAAGATTCAAACTCCAGCCCGCATGCGTCTCCACCACGCTCTAGCAAGGTAACCAGCAGACACTCTCTGCATCCTGCTGCTCCCAGCCCCTCCGGGCTGTTCCTCTCCTCTAGCACGAGGGTATTAGTGCCTACCATACTGCTTACATGCAAGACGTGCAAGTCCAAAGTTATATCTAGAGTTCTTAGAAGAAAAAAATGATAAACACATCACATCTCATCACACATACATGATTTTTTTTTTTTTTTTTTGAGACAGATTCTCGCTCTGTTGCCCAGGCTAGAGTGCCGTGGTGTCAGCCTCGCTCACAGCAACCTCAAACTGCTGGGCTCAAGTGATCCTCCTCACTCGGCCTTCCAAGTAGCTGGGACTACAGGTGTGTGTCAACCCTGATAGAAGTTTAACACATCTAAATTCTAAGAGTATATTTATTCATCCTGTATTTTTCCCTCTCCCATTCTGAGACTTTGAATGTCCAACGTCCATGACTTGGAAATTTCTGCAGGGAGGAAAAAAGAAGTTCTTAAAGGCAATGGCTCTTCCTGTCTCCTGTAAAGTCCTGAGTGCCCTGAGGGCCTTATCCCCAAGTGCACACACGTCTGTCAGGGGAGGCAAGGGGAGGGGTGTGTGTGTGTGTGTGTGTGTGTGTGTGTGTGTGTGTTGAGGGAGGGAGGAGTGTCCTAAAGAGAATAGGCAGGGTTTCCTTGAAACTAGGAAGACCTTGGAAGTTTGCAGGACCTTGGGACATGGGGACCCCAGTATCATGCCTCCATAGCCATGCCCTGGGGACCTCAGAAGGGAAGGCTGGACCACCAGCCTGGGGACTACAGTTCAGCAAAGAGTCCAAGCCCCAAGCCAAGCCCAAGAGCTGTCCCCCATGAAGGAACCTGTGAGCTGACCATGGGTGACCAGTGTGGACCCATGACCAGAAGAGACTTCCTGTTGCTTGGGGGCTTTAGAAAACCCCTGGATGGTGGGAGGCGGAGGGAAGCAGCCCTGACAGTGACTGGGATTGAACTCCTGCCAGTCTGGTGTGACAAGGGCTTGGAATCAGTTTTGAGTTGATTTAGCAGGAAAAAAAAAGAGGATAATTGAGGGAAAAAAGAGGGGGTGGAGAAGATCATTCTTCCCACCTGCATGCAGACTCAGCTCCAAACTCCAGGGGGCAAACTCCAGCTAACACACCTGGCCCAACGGTAAACACTGCTGTGAACAGTAAGTGCGCCCCGGGCAGTGAGGAGCTGGGCTGGACCTGCAACCATGGCGGGGGCAAGAGGGGGGATTCTGGCCAGTGCCAGTCACCGAGAGATCACGCACTGAAAGGGCCTCTGGCACCAGGTATTGCCAGGGACTTGCGGCAGGAGGTGCTGTGACCGTCGGTTTAACTACCGAGCTCGGGGTCCCAGGGGAGCGGTCACAGCTGGTCAGAGCTCACTGGACTAAGCAATAACAGACATTGCCCGTTGGGTTAACTTATGACATAAACTCCCAGGGCGAAATGGATCCTTATTTAGCAACTTCTCGTGCATCTACGGAAACGTGAGCTTCCAAATCTGATAATGTGAAATGATAGAGGGTGTCTGCCCCACCCGCATTCAGCTAAAGGCGGCAGACTCGGCAGCTGGAGCTGGGGGCGGGGGTGCTCCGTGTGGCATCTGCAGCCAGAGACACCTCAACCCTTTCGCGTAGATGGAACAGAGGGGTGGAAGCTGGGCCTGTGCCCCCATGTGTGGCCCTCATGGAGAAGAAGGCCCCGCACGCTGCCACCACACACATCTCAGGGAAAGAACGGTAAGCTGAGGAACGAGTGAGAGACAAAGGGAGTGAGATGGTGAGCCCACGCGCCCAACCCTGCGTGCTGAACTCGCCTCTCCATGGGGCTCTCCCAGCAGGCGCCCACTCCAGCACCCTTTGGGCTACACACGTGCAGTTTAGATCCATTTCTGGCATGCGCTTTCTCTCGTCTTTTTCATGTGCTTCCATTTGTCCTCCAACAGACTGGAGGTCAGTCCAAGAACAGGGGACCAGATCTATTTCTCCTGCTGACTTCTCTGTCCTACACAGAGGGGCTCAGGCACAAACTTAAGTGCTCTCTCTGCAGGTCCTGCTGCTCAACCCTGGGAGATGCAAAGACACCCCCCGAGGCAGGGATGCATTACAAAGCCTGGGTTCCAATGCTGCTTCTATCTCATCTTCACCAGGAAGAGCCAGGGCCTAGAAAATGTTGTGGCCCCAACTAATAAGAAATTACCATCCTTACCATATAAAGAACTGTGATGAATCAATAAGAAACCCCAAATGACCGCAATACAACAGTGTCTGAGCTTGGCATACTAAAAGATGGCATACCTCATATGGGTTTCCAGCTACCACATCCCCAATTTCCCTGAAATACAAAGAAAGAATGAAAAAAACTTGAGTAAGTAAATAGTATTACTAATGGCTAGGTTCTTTTAGGAAGGTTTTGACCCCTCTGAGGGACTGGCTTCCCACCCAAGACTTCAGTGTCTACTAAAAACTGCATAAACTGAATATTTAACCAAGATCCCTCCCCTCGACCTCCTCAACACCCACCCCACCCTGAGTTTTTCATCAGAGACAAGAGCTTCCACGTCCAGTTGGCCCTTCATGAATTGTAGAATGTTCGCCCTGATGGATCACTCTTCTGGGGAATTCTCTCCCTACCTAACCCCAGTTACCACTCTTCTCCTGCCCTGGGAACCCGGCTACATGAATCCCTGTTGAAAGGTTCTCTAGGGATGAGCCAGCACGCCCACAGCCGTTGCCTGCATGCGTGTGCTGTGATGTGTGTCATGCGCATGTGCGTATGTGAATGGTGTGTATATGCTGTGTGGTGTGTGCGGTGTGGTATATGGTATACGTGTGTGTTGTGTATGGATGATATGTGGTATGCATATAGTGTGTGTAGTGTATAGTGTGTGTGTGTGTGAGTGTGCGCATGGTGTATATGTCTGGAGTGTGTGTTGTATGTGCATGGTATGTGTGTGTGTGATACAGTAGATGTGTGGCGTGCAGCGTGCATGGTGTGTGACGTATATGTGTGGGGTTTGTAGGGCTGTGTGTAATGTGTGTATGAGTATGTGTGGTATGTACATATAGTGTATGTGTGCAATATAGTGTATATGGTGTGTATGTGTGTGTGGTGTGTGTGTGCACAGTGTGTGGTGTGTGTTTGTGTAGTGCGTGGTGTGTACACATAGTGTATGTGTGTGAGGTAGTGTATGTGGTGTGTGTGCGTGTGCATGGTGTGTGGTGCACGTGAATGTGTACGTGTGGTGTGTGGTGTGTGTGAGGGGAGGGGTGCTCTCATCTAGGCCCGTCCTCTGGGCCTCACATGCCCCTCCCGGGCAGGGGGACCCTCTCACCAGCCGGCTGCTGTGCCCGTTCTCTCCAGCCTTCGCCTTTTTTTTTTTTTAAAGAATACTTCCCCCGTGTCCTATAGAGCAAAGTGGAGGGGACAGGAAGGGGACACCCAGGGAAGGACCCTTGGGACCTGTGGTGCCCTACAAATTTCTTCTGGGCACAACAGCCGGGAGCCAGGGAGGGTCCCACAGTGACAGGGCCCTGCACCCCGGCTGGCGCTGCCTCGGTGGGCACCCAGACAAGCACCCCCCACCACGGGAGGGGACGCACAGGGCCTTGGCCTTCTTCTCCGAGAACACTCTCAGGCAGAACTCGCCATCTTGGAAGGGCTCGAAAGTGGACGGCACCACCAGGTACTCCCCAGGGGGCAGGCGAACCCGGCCAGAGACCTCGCGCAGGTTGACGTAGGTGGCGGTGCGGGCGGAGGGCTGGTGGCCCAGGAAGAAGTCCCGGCCCAGGTGTGCACCCACGTGACTCTGCAGCTGCACAAAGCAACAGGCACGGTCAATTTTTTGCTAAACCCTGGAAGATGAGGGCACAGGAGGTCTTGGATTCTGTCCTGAGCTCACTTGTCTGCCAGTGCTCAAGTGCCAGGTCTTGTTTGAGGCGTCGACCTTGACTATGTGACCTTGCCCTCTGGGCCTCCCCCGTTAAATGACGGGTCGAGCAGCAGGGTCTCTAGTGTTCAGCTTCTGTTTGGAGATTTTTCCTCCTGAGTCCGACAGACTTTTTATTCTGCACTGTCCCTGGGGGTGCAGTGCTGACCTTCCCAGCACAGGCCTGAAACCCTGGTGCTCAGCGACAGCTGCCAGAGAAGCCTGCTCACCTTTGACTATCTGGGAAAACTGCTCTGCAAGGCGCCCAGCGTGGTTAGGCTGGGAGCCAGGGAGGCAGCTCTGAAGGAGGCAGACTGAGGGGATGGCACTGGCCTGGTCTAGGGTCCCCCGGCCTCCTTGGGGCCTTAGCTCTCCTCAGAGAGGGGAAAAGGCTCCCCACGACCTGTCTTTTGGGAGGGCGGGAGGTGGGAGGCTGCTGGCGCGTGGCACAGGCTAATGAGTGACTGCAGAGCGCTTCGGAAACACAGGTGCCAACGTGATTATTGCTGTAATTAAGCCGCCCCGTGGCACTGTGTCTTCATGATCAATCTTCAAGATGCCTGTGACAGAGGCCAGGTGCTGACGAGCCGCAAGGGCTGTGACTTCTGCGTGATCCGGAGCTGAAAGGCCTCCCCCAGGGCGGACAGTGTCCACGCATGGTCACCAGGCCCTCCCCGGATCAGGGGTCTGCCACACCAGGGAGGAAGCGGCCCCACCTGCCCCACTGCCCTGCCAGGACTCCATGTGGAGCCCCAGGCAGCCCTGCCGACCCCGGACTAGGGCAGCCGCAGGGCTACGGATTCCCCCTAAAAATGCTCACATTCTGGGCAGGAGAATGCTGGGGTGTGGCCAGTGAGGCCGTAGCCAAAACCTAAGTGTCCTGAGTTTAAAAAGGTCATTCTTGCCACCTCTGATGACAGCAGGGGCGGAGGCTGGGGACCAGCGGCAGAAAGCACTCGGGACAGTTGAAGCGGGTGAGCAGGCTCCAACCTGCCTGGGCCCTAAGGGGGCCAATGGAGCTCCAGCAAGCACCTGGAGGACAGCCCAGCGAAGCCCTGACTGGGGGGCCACCGTGGGAACTGGAGGTCACCGAGGCAGGAGCTGGGTCCCCTCTGTCCCCACACGGGCAGGTGTCACAAGGTCCCTGGCCCTCCCATCTTCCCTTGACACGGCCCAGCTCTGAGTGACAGGATGGGGGCTGAGCAGGTTTGACCGAGGGCGCATCTGCAAGCGTGGGGCCGGGATCAGCAGGAGCGTTGAGGGGTAACTCTAGAAATGCAAGTTCTCGGGCCCCACCCCAGACCTACAGACTCAGGAACCCTGGGTGCGGCCCAGCTGTGTGCACTTTAACAAGTCCTCCAGGGCATTCTGAGGCACGTTTGACAGCTGTTGACCTGAAGGCCACCGGCACTTGCTTAGCACAGGCTCCAAGGTGGCAGGCGGAGGGCATGGTGAGTGCTGCTGGAGGAGGTTCCACCGTCTGTGCCGACGGCCTCTCGCTCGTACAAAAGGGGCATTTCTGATGGGAACCACCGTCAACTGGACTGAGCTTTGGCTTTGATTAATTTCCAGCAGTAAGAGGTGTTTGCTCCGAATCATCCGTACTACCTTGTCTGTTCCCTCTGTAATCAGTAACGTGTGTTTGTGAGCCAGCAGGGGAGACCAGCAGCCCGCAGCCTTGGAACAGGCACAGGCTGGAGCCTATGAATCGGGGCTGTGTCGGCACACGCTACGTGGCTGCCGAGCTCGAGGACCCAGGGGGCCGGGCAGGGCTGCGGCAGGACAGATACACTCCTACGTGATCAGTGCCGAAGGCTCCAGCTGGGGGACGCCCGGGTGGAACACCGGCTCTCAACCTCGGCTGCATGTTGGAATCGCCTTGTTCAGACCACCAGGCACACGGGGGTCAGAGGTCACCACTGTTCCCTCCAGGGGGACCTGACAGATGGGACTTGGGATGGTCTTCACCACCTCCCGGGGCTGCCACGTGGTCTGGTTCAGGACCAGATCACGTGAGCGTCTGTGGGAGAACCGGCTTCCGGCGCAGGAGGCAGGTGCCGCTGGGTGCCCATCCCACAGGCAGCCCAGCTATTTCTCGCCAGAGGAAGGAGTCGCTGTTGGCGCTCACGTACCTCCTTGGGGACCTGGAGAGTGAAGGAAAGAGCAGGTCACCTGGGCGCTCCACGGCCCTCCCCACATACTGACTGCGCAATCCTGGGCCGCCGGGGAGGAAGTTCACGCTAAAATGAGAAACTCGTCAGCACTGCTGAAACCGGAAAGTCACTGATGAATTTCAAGGCCATCTGTAGACTACGGAGCCCTAGAAATCAGGGGATAGGAGTGTCCTACTTTTCTACTTTGTTCTCTAGTTGTGCAACCTCCCAGGATCCCACATTCTTCGGGAGGAATAACCTTGGGTTTCAGTGAGAGCTAACATCTTCTTACGGACTTACAGACTCGGCCTCCCAGGTCGAGGGAGCACTCGCCTGAGCCTTAATTTATCCTGCCCTTGGCTATGGCGAGTGGCCCAAGAACGGGCACATGACCCCCGCCGAGTCCATCAGCGACTTCTCTGGGATTTTGGAATTGGAACTAAAAGGAGGGGCCCCTTTCTTAACGCGGGTGGTATCGGGGGGAGAAAAAATCTAGACTAGCACAGTGGCATCGACGCAGAGAGGAGATGTGGAGACAAAGTCCTGTTGGCATCCAAGATCTTGTCCCAGGCACCCCTTCCCTCCCATGGTTTGGAGACAGAAGTTGGTGAACTCCTCTTTCAGCAGCCGAGCTGGAGCCAAGCGCTGTGACTTGCAGCCAGGGGTGCTGACGCCCACAGAGGCCGGCTGTCGGACCGTGGTGGGAGCCCGCTCATGCCAGGGCCTGTGCCGGGCTCGAGAAGTGGACTTGAATGCCCAGTCTGTCCTTTGCTGTTTTTTGTCCCTGCCACGCAGGCTCTTCTGACTACAAGAGCAGGACTGGCCTTGTTTGTGGCTTCGGTGTGTGACCAACTGCCTACAACTCTGAGAAACAAAAATATTAGTGAAAACTTGGATCAGCTGGGAACCTCACTTCCGGAGCCCCCGTGCATCACGGGCAGCACAGGTAGACGAGTCCAGGGTCATGGTCACTCCTCTAATTTTGAGTGTAAAACCAAAATCCCCCATGCCGAGGCCCCGGCCGTGGGAAGGCAGGGGCCTCGCAGGCATCCTCGTCTCGGCTGCAGGCCTAGCAGCCTCTACCCACCTTCGGCAGGGCCTTTCCTAACTGCGTCCACTGTGATGTCATTAAGGACTCGGCCACTGCAGCCACTGCCATCTATATGCTCTGAGTCCACCCTGCCAAGAGTCAGCGGGCAGGAACCCAGCCAGGTGGCACGAATCCAGAGCAGGGGGCAGGAGAGCAGGCCGTCACCACTGCCCACTGATGGATGGACAGGGACAGTTGTCTTTGAAATGCAGGATCCTGAAAGCAAATGACAAGCTGGTCTGGCAGGGGCCTGCCAGACTCCAGTTTCAAATAAACAGTTAAAGCAAGAGGTGAGAGATATATGGATGAGAGTATAGCACCCCTACAACCTGCACAGCCCCTGCCTGCAGCCCCAGCTACTCCCTACAACACCAGATACCTGCTATAACCCCATGCACTTCCTCCCTACAACCCCAGCTACTCCCTACAACACGAGCTACTCCCTACAACACCAGCTACTCCCTATAGCCCCTTAACCTAGCTTTAAAACTGCTTCTGTTCACAGATGTCATGCTCTAAATTATATGACTCTGGCCATAAGAAGAAGGAGCACAAACCAGGTGCAGTTGCCCTCGCCTGTAGTCCCAGCTACTTGGGAGGCTGAAGCAGGAGGATCACTTGAGCCCAGGAGTTAAAGATCAGCCTGGACAACACAGTAAGACCCCTATATCAAAAAAAAAGGGGGGGGGAGAAGAAGAAGAAGAAGAAGGACCATGGATCACATACACTGAAGTGTTTTATAAATAGCTGTAATCTGATGACTGATAAACTGATATGATTTCTACATTATTTATGAGAGCAAACACCACACCACACAAAGCTACTTCAGTCCTTTGAAAGAATGCTTTGCTGATCCGGTTATCTAAGGTAGGCCTAATGGATGAAGAACTGGTGGCCATGGTCCCCAAGTAGCCCACCCTGCAGCCATGCCCACCTACTATCTGCTCTGCAAAACCATCCCTTACTTTTGAGCTATCAAGAAGTCCCCTTCTGGCTAGAATGTTCTCTCTTCCCCACCTTTGAAATCTGGCTCATTTTTTGAAGCCCTGATCAAAAGTCTCCTCCTCTGTGAAGCTAAGGAGACCACTGCCCACTGTGCTGGTCCCCATCGCAGCAGGACTGCCCTGCCATGACCTCAGTCAAGCGTGTGTCTGATTCCACTGCAGATTGTAAGCACCCTGAGGACAGTAACCATGTGATATTCCTCTGGGTCCTGTGCACAACTTTTAGCACAGCACCCAGCACATAGTAGAAGCTCATTAAAGTTTGTTGAATTGCTATGAATACAGTAAGTGTCTTATCAGGTTTTTATCTCTGCAAGGCAAGAACCTGGTTTTGTGCTACTTACATTCTAGGTGGGGATGGAAGAGCTAAGCTGGAGTAGAATTGGATCTTTTATTTGCAATTCTTTTCTCCTACCACCAAGTAGCAATTATTTTCCAACTCCTGTTCTTCCAACATAAAATACACATGCACATGCACTCGTACACACAAATACATCCTAAACTGCAAAGCCCTAAGTTCCAGAACATGAGAAATTAAAGGGGAGGGGAGGGGAGTATGAGCTTGATAACTGCACCTTCCCTTACTGCTTTCTTGTTACAACACTTCTTTTTCATACATTAATTTATGCTGAGATGTTGGGCCTCCAGCCAGCTCTTGGTCTTCCTGATTAGAATTGCATTTTTCCCAAGAAATTCATTTTTAACAAAATTGTATAAAAAGCAACCACCATGAATCCCTCTGGAATTTATTATAAGGAGTCTTTTCCTGTGTAAAAAAGTAGATTCCAATTTGTTCCTGGCTAGACTTGTCAAGACCCAAAAATCTTGCTTTAACATATCTGTGAGGCTGTTAGACCTACAGATGGTGGTTCCCGGGGCAAACTGGCGCACCAAGCCGAGGACTGCAGCCTGAGGGCATGGCTGTGTTCCCCAGCCCTGAAAACGATCGCGTGGCCTCCCTCGCCCCAGCCCACGCCCTGTGTGTTCCAACAAGTGCCTCAAGGTTACCCAGGGTGGAAGAAAGGGCACTTTCGTCTTTGGCTCCTGTATCCAGCCTCCTTTTCCAATTCAGCCATATCCTCTTCTCCTGCCTGTGTCACCTCAAGTGCCTCATGCCCCATGTTCTCAGCTCCTGTCCCCTGAGAAGCTGATACTTAAAAAAGAGTCTAATGAGCACCAGTACACTGAGCCCTGAATGACAGATGGAGTTTAGTGAACTACACGTCTCAGTGTTAACAGCAGAGGTTTAAGCCACAGGAATGAATCTCTAAGTGTGGAATTCAGGCCTCAGTAAGGCCACTAGGAGAGGTATTTAGGGGAGGAAGGACAATGCTCGATTAGCAATAATCAAGCAATAGGAAAAATACACTCTAATTACTGGGCAGAATATTCAGCCCAAAGACATCAAGTGCACAGTAAAGGTTGAACCCAGCTGGGCGATACCTGGTAGACGGCATAGCCGATGCTGAGCATGCCCTGGCCCATCCTCTTCTGCCGCCTGCGATTCTTCTGCATCAGGCCCAGCAGCACCGTACAGCAGGGTTCACCGACGCCATCCTCCTGGTCTTCATCCGCCTCATCCAAATGAATTTTGAACTGGGGGTTGGTCCAGTAAGTGGCTGGAAGTCGCCCAGGTGATGGCGGTTCCCCACATGGGAGGTGAGGAGACAGGGAGAAGAGAACAAAAGGGAAGAACTTGATCATCCCAGTGAAAGCGTAACTCTGTCAAACCGTGCCTGGCACGCAGCCGCGGAAGTGTTCCACGCAGGTGGGCGGGCGTCTCCTACCCCTTCCCCCACACACACAAGCAGACACATCCCATAGCATTTGGAAAGTCTGCGCTCAGCCCTTTTATCAACCAGGAGCCCAGACGTGCTTGACTAGGCATAGCCAGGACTCCGTGACCCCAGGGCCACACTGGGCTGCACTGGGAAATCACCCCCACGTCTTTCTGGGGAAAGAGTGAACATCTCCTCGCGTTCAGCTCCTGGGCTATGAAGACAAACCCAACTCCTGGAAGAATGGAGATCTCCGGCTCAAGAGCACGTCCCCGGGATAGATGAGGACAAAGTCTGGGAAGAGACGAGCTACCAAGGAGGCTTCTGCCGGACAGACAGAAAGACAACGGCTCTTGCCAACTGATTGGCACATGTCTTCTCTCCAAGAGGGCCCCCAGTTTCAGAGCACAACCCGAGGCAACCCTGAGAACTAACCTGCTGTCCATCCCCCCAGGGGCCTCATATGACGACTTCAGGTCGCAGCCCACTGATGAGACACACGCCCTTCCAGAGAAAGTCATTTAATAATTCATGAGGAATCACAATGGGCAATTAAGAAGCATTCCTGCCACACCACCTATGGCTGTTTTAAAAGACTCCATTTCAAAGATGACTTTTTTTTTTTTTTTTTTTTTTTGAGACAGAGTCTCACTCTGTTGCTCTGGCTAGAATGCTGTGGCATCAGCCTGGCTCACAGCAACCTCAAACTCCTGGGCTCTAGCAATCCTTCTGCCTCAGCCTCCCAAGCAGCTGGGACTACAGGCATGCACCACCATGCCAGGCTAATTTTTTCTTTATATTTTTAGTTGTCGATTAATTTCTTTCCATTTTAGTAGATACGGGGTCTCGCTCTTGCTCAGACTGGTCTCGAACTCCTAAGCTCAAACAATCCGCCTGCCTCGGCCTCCCAGAGTGCTAGGATTACAGGCGTGAGCCACCACGCCTGGCCAAAGATGACTTTTTAAAAAATCTCTCAATCTAATCCTAGCACTCTGGGAGGCCGAAGCGGGCAGATAGTTTGAGCTCAGGAGTTCGAGACCAGCCTGAGCAAGAGCGAGACCCTGTCTCTACCAAAAAATAGAAAGAAATTAATTGGACAGCTAAAAATACATATAGAAAAAATTAGCCGGGCATGGTGGCACATGCCTGTAGTCCCAGCTACTCGGGAGGCTGAGACAGTAGGATCACTTGAGCCCAGGAGTTTGAGGTTGCTGTGAGCCAGGCTGACGCCACGGCACTCGCCCTAGGCAAGAGAGGGAGACTCTGTCTCAAAAAAAAAAAAAAAAAAACCACAATTGCAGAAGACGGGTCTGACAGGTGTCTCCACACTAGGGCCTCAACAATCCGATGATGATGTGCCCTGGGTATGAAAGGAGCAGGAGGGGATGGGGGCGGCTCTTACAGCCCTTAAAGAAGGGTCCGACTTGCTGAAATAACAAGGCATTCACAGGTGACCAAGAGCCATTGATCATTATTTTTTCTTAATAGTAAGATTACTTATTCAATTACACCTTCCAAGGATCTCCGCCTCCAAATTTTTTATTTAGGACGTAAGTGTACAGATTTTAAAGCCAAATGTCTATAGATTCCAGAGGACACAGAGAAAATTCTGTAAACTTCTATACTTACATCATTACCAAAGGACTAGAGCAATCCATCTCTTGCTGACAGTCAGTCGATGGCACAGATGGGCTTGCGATTTGGTGCCTACGGCCACCTTGGGCACCCCTACAGTTCCGAGCTCCCGAAATGGTCCATGCAAATTTCCTACGCATTTTCTAAGTGCTTGCTAATGGTGAGCATATTTTAATTTCTCCCAAATGCAACATTACTGCGATCCCTACATTTTTTGTTTACTCCTTAACAGTACTGGAGGAAGAGAATGGGCCATAAAAATAATGTGTCCCATTTGTAGAACGCCACCAGTTTACAAAGCGCTTCCCTACACACTCTGTGTTACGACACTCACCGCGCCCCAGTGAGGCTGGAAGGTAGGAATTATGACCCCATTTTGAGGATTGGAAAACTGAAGCTCAGAGAAGGGTAACGCCCTTCCCAGGGTCTCACAAATGCTGATCTAGGCAACAGGAGGGGGACATGGATGTCCCTCCTTCCTCTCTGCTCAGCACGCTGGTCACAGCTGCCAGACTGGGAGCTGCGGGCTGCAAGGGGGATAAAAGAGGAGAGACCTTGTCAAGGCCCCAGCACTGTACCCAGGGGGGATTTTACTGTGACGCTGCTTCCACAGCACGGAGCCAGCCCTGCAGCGAGCTGCGTCTTGAGCAGGGAGCCATGGCCCTGCCCGTGCGCTTACAGTCTAAGTCAGTCAGCGCGCTAACGGCAAACCGGGCAGGGCGCGGGGGTCTGGGGAGGCGGAACGTGGAGAGAGCGGGTTTTGCTTTTCTTCGTTTCTCCTTAGAGATGTGGGGTCATTTTTCAGAGTTTCTTCATCAGGCGCCGGCTAGGCTGACTCAACCTAGGAGGAGCCTACACACGTATGTGTTAGTGACCTTTCGTGAGCCGGGAGCTCCCCGCCTCTCAGAACATGAGGACCCAGGGTTAGTGAGAGGCAATGGTTTGCACCAGCCTCTCCCCAGGAGGGACTGAGTCCCGAGGACTCCTGCGGGAGAGGGGAGTCCCCCCGCATGCCCTGTGTGTGGCCACCCCTGGCCCACACCGTCTATACCCCTCCGCCTCTGACTCAGGCACAAACACAAAGCACAGTGGCGTCTCTGATGGATGCGGCCTACTGAAACAGCAGACGTGGCACCCGCGTTCCTCCAGCGCGCCATTAGCCATTAGCTGCTGTGTCCCAGAGCTCAGCGGGATGGCGTCAGCAGTGGGGATGGCGGAAGCCCAAGAGAAGAACAGGAGCCTTGGTGTAGAGCGACAAGCACAGGGTTAATAGGAAGAAGCACGTCCTCTGGGGCGAGGGGAAGGTGGGTGAAGCAGGGACAGTGTGAACACACGGAAGCTGACATGGGGCCTCAGGAGCACCCACAGAGCCACTGCCCACCCTTGCTGCCGGGGCTCCAAGCCCTGGGGACAAGCGGGGCCTCCAGGGGTTGCACAGGAGCCAAAGAACAAAGGCGTTGTCCAGAGACGAAGCATGTAGTCACCCAGCTCCAAGAGGGCAAGCCAGAAGGAGGTTGGGCCCGGGCAGCCCTTCACCCTACCTGGGTAGTTCTGGCAGCCGCCAGCGGTGGAGCCCCGGGTCCAGCGGCCGTTGAACAGGACCAGGTTCCATTTGTGCACCTCTTCACTGCTCAGAGAGTCTGGGGACAGGTTGCAGATCTCCAGCCGAGAGAACTGCTTTAGGAAATCCGAAAATGACATCCTGGGGGCAGAGGAACGAGAGGGCTCTGGGTGAGTGGAGCTGGGCTGGCTGGAAAGGCGATGGAACGCATGCCCACCGGGGGCAGGGAAGAACCAACGGTGGCCCTGGGGGCTTGGGCCAGCTCAGTCTTCCTACGGCCCACTGACACAAACGTGCACGCTGCCGTCCACAGTCCTTGTGGTCGTCAGCCTCTGTTCTTACGGGGACAATATCCCACACGTATCTCACCAGCCCCAGGAGGCCATCTGAACAAAGCTTCTGCCTCTAGGTTGAGTTAAGCCTAAGCCCACAAGAGGTTTCCTTCTCTTTAATTCTCAGTGATGTCCGGCTAAGCCATACCATATTCAGGGGGTATTTTCATTGTCTTCCTGAGCGCACCAGCGAAGGAAGTTATCCTGGATTGGTGGTAAGCTAAGTCAGCTCAAAGAGATAGAAGCAGTGCTCTGCGTTCACTGCAAAGACGACAGAAAATGAGAAAGACAGGCTGGCAACCAAGCCACACGCAGGGCCCGGGTGTCTTGGGTTCAGTGCTTTAGACACACTGGTGTAGAGGCAGAACTGTGTTAGGATGAAAGAGGAAGAACGGACGCCCCATAGCCGGGAACCATGTCGCACTCCTGGAAGACATGGCGACTGGCTGCGCCCCCGCCAGAACTGGACATGGACCCGTAACCACAGGCATGGATCCGCGGCAGAGCCCTCTCACCAGAACTCTCCGTCCTCGGCTTTCTTGTCCAGCTCTTCCTTCTTCCTGGGATCTATGTCATTCCACTCTGGTGCACTGCGAGTACAAAACAGAGGTGGTCGTTCCTGAGGGGTTCTACTGAGGCACAAGCCATTTACTGCAGCTAAACTTCTCCCCGAGGGCCAGCAGTGGAATACCAAAAACACCTGGGTCCAAAGCAGGGCAGACGGTGTGGGGGGATACCGTCTGGGAAGGGGTCGCAGACCAGGGACACAGGGGCCACGGGCACCCTTGGGGTTGCCCCAGACATGCTGCAGCAGGAACATCTCGGCCTTGCTCTAATTTCCAGTCTCTAGGCAAGTTTCACGTTTCTCACTAAGACTCCCAGGCGCCTGATCGCAGGAACGGGGAAGTCCAAGAAAGGAGACTCAAGAGTTTGTGTCACAAAAACGGCATGCACTCCGGTACCAATTAGAAAGTTGTCCTTCTGGCTTATCCATCAGTCTAGGGTGAGCATAGCATGAAAGAGTCTGACCAGCTCTAGGCACATGGACATGGTCCACTCCCGGAGCCTGCAAGAATGACCACCAGGCCTAGCTGATGGCAATTTCCCTGAAGTAACATCACCCCGAGAGGCCTCGGCTGGTGGCCTTTCCCTGGCAACATTCACACACTTCGCCATCGCTGGCTGCCTGACCTTTACGGAGTTAGGTTTTCCTGAAATCTGTACAAAATTTCCAAATAACTGAGCAGTATCAAGATCCATCTTTAAAAATGAAAAAATTCCCTTCCCTGAATACTTTCAGCAAACCCCAACACCTCCCCTCCCCCGCACACAAGCCGGGCACGCCTGGCCCAGCCTGCCCCTCAGCGCTGGGCTCCCAAGGCCTGGGGAGCAGAAGAAGAGTCCCTGGGCTGCTTTAATTCATCGAAACAGTAATTTGCTCAGAACCAAATCTCAGAATGTACTTGTTATAAACAAAAATTAGGGCACACGTTGGAGAATTCTAGATCTGACCTAATCTCCCAATTGTTTATTTTTTTTAAACTTAAGGAAGTAAAATCTTGCTAAACATTGGGCTGAGCTTAGCAGTGTCACCGCAGAGATGCGGCGTCCTCCTTCTCCGACCTCTGGTATACAAACAGCCCGGGCTGCCCCTCCAACTGGTGGCCCCAGGCCTTGGAGGTCACCACCTCCAACCCTTGGGCCTTTCTCAGCCCCTTAGAGACAGGGAGCTCAGGGAAAGGAGACAAAGCCATGCAGCCTTTTTTGCAGTTGGTAACAGCTGTTGGTGAGAAAGGCCCGAACTCAGGGCTTCAATTTCATGCAGCCATGTCACCCTTGGAGGACAGCTGGCGGAGTCGAGGTTTTGGGTTTTGCTCAATCTTAGGCAGTGGCATGAAAAACCCTTCCTACAGGAGGCCCATCCATGGCCCTAGGGTCACACATTTCTTCATGACACAAACCTGAAGGAAACTGCTGCAGCTCTGAGCACTAATGAGCAATGACGATGCTGATTGAATGTGGTGAAGTTCCCTTCAAAAGCCCTGGTGGCATCACAGAATATGGACAACCCTCGAGGATTAAGGATGTTTTGGGAGGCGGAATTATCATGACTATTCCATTTCTGGTGGCTCTTCCTCAATAGACTGGCAAATTCTAATTCACTCCCCAGCACCAATCTGCCTCCTGCATTCCAGCTGTGCTAACTGGGCAGAAACCACCCTGTGCTTTCCCCATCCTCCTGCACCCTGGGGACATGGATTCCAGGGCACAGCTGTCCTGGGACACCACCATGCCTGCCCAGCTTCCCTGCACCAGCAGAGAGGCCTGCCCTGGTCAGCGGTCAGTACCGGCCCCTGCAGGAGCCAGTGCTGCCCTGCTCATCACTGCTGCTGGGCTCAAATTCCATTTTCTCAGCATCGTCCTCTCCTCTTGGTGCTGAGGGGTTTGGCCTTTGTCAGGGTGACCAGTGTTTGCGGAGTGGAAAGAATCAGATTGTGAGTGATCGATTTGACCTTTGGACCCCCACGGCATGGAAGGTAGAAAATACAAAAACCCATCAGCGCTAAGCAAAATTCGATGGAGCTGCCAAACTTTCAAATGCCAAAGCAGAAAGCCAGAATCAAAGACCACAGCTCAGTGGTTTTTATTTTGCTTTTCCCAGCCTGGAATCATTTAACATTCTTTTCTGAACAGGCTGTGTGATTTGTGGACAGTAAGTGCTGCTGAACGCACTGTGACATTGGTCTCATTACTGTGGGTTTTACAGGATACCTTCGCGGAGGGAGGCGGGGACTGGGGAAGAACCTACTTATCGCTCCAGGCTCCCGACCACTCCACTTCACCCCACGGGTTCCTGAGTCGGATCAGCTTCTCTGGACGGCCGTGGAGATCCACCTGCAAGTTGCACACACGGAAAAGCAACTGACTTCCTACCCTCCTGCTGCCTCCCTTTCATGTCTGCATCTGAGATGATTCGCATTGAATTTTTCAAACATCCCGAAACGACCACACTTTCATTTTATTTTTATGTATGTTTTTAGAATTTGGCCAACGGATCTATTTTTCATAATTTGTTTGAATACAATAAAGAGAGAGTCTAGCACAAAAACAAGTTTATGTCTGCTTTAACAGGGATTTAGATTTTAAAGTTGACTAAGATTGACTTCATTCTTAATATGTGAGTCCTAATGATAATAAACACCCTTCAAACACACACCAATAGCACAGCAGTTAACATGTATTGAGCGCGATCTGTGGACTGGGTGCTATGCTAAGCATTTCAAATTCATTATTGCCTCATTTAAACCTCACCACAATCCTGTGAGCTGGGTACTATTATTATCTTCATTTTATAGCCCAAAAATCTGAGACTTAGAGAAGTTATGTTCTCGAAGATTACCTAGTTAGTACATGACAGATGCTAGATGGGAACCTAGGCAGTCTGCCTCCCAGGCCCGTACTCACAAATCCACACACACACTGAACACTCAAGCATGAGCCGTGTGCGCCCCTGCACAGAGGCTTGCATTCGCATATGCACACACAAATTGTGTGCAGGCTGTTTGATTTCCTTTGTATCCCGCAACATGCCCTAGCCCAACGTTTGCACATACATGTATAATTCGTATTTATGAGATTGACTTGATTTAAGGGCATGTTCGTGAAACACAAACACAGGTAATCAGCATCCATGTCGTTTTAACAAATAACAGGGCTATTTATGGGCTAGGACTTCCATCGCATTTCCCTTTTTGCCTTGGCCATTGGGAAACCCAAAGCAAAATTACTTTCCCAAATGTAGTACTGTCTCTACTTTAGTTTGATGTATGTATTTTACTTTAATTGTATAGTTTTATTGTGTCTGTGCTTTTTTAAAAAATTTATTTGTTTTTTATTATTATTTTTTTAGAGACAAGGTCTTACTCTGTCACCCATGCTGGAGTGCAGTGGTGCAGCCATAGCTCTCTGTAACCTTGAATCCTGGACTCAAGCGATCCTTCCACCTCCTCCTCCTGAGTAGCTAGGACTACAGGCACACACCATCATGTCTGGCTAATTTTTTATTTTTTGTAGAGATGGGGTCATGCTATGGTGCCCAGGCTGATTTCAAACTCCTGGCCTCAAGTAATCCTCCCATGTCAGCTTCCCAAAGCACTGAGATTACGGGCATGAAGCACGGTCCCTAGCCATGTACATGCTTTTAATTGTAAAACACCTCAAATTCTTTTTGGAAGTAAGCAGAATATAGGAACTAAACTAATGGAAATGATAGCCCATGCTTTCTCCTTGGGTCGGAGAGCGAGGAGTACCTACAAGCCTTTGAGTGGTTATGCCCCACCCTGAAGGCCAGAACAGGCATTACTGCCCTGTTTTCCTCTTGGGAATCCTATGGGTTTCTACTGTGCGACCTACACAAACATACTGTTTGGAATGTGTGCAGAATCTAACTGACAGTCTCTACGGCTTTCCTGGCCACGCCTCAGACGAGAGGCTGCATTTCGTTAGAGCCCATAGAGCTCAGGGAAGTCCAGTCCTCCACCTCCAAGAGCGTGAGAGTCAGAGGGTCCCTTCTAACGAGCGAGCGCCAACCGCACAGCTGTGGCGGCGGGCTCTGCACAGGCAGGGACAGACTGCAGCCCGGCAGGGCCAGGAAGCTCCGAAGCCAGTTGTGAACCTCTGAGTAGCGATCACCTCTCTCCTTCTCTCAGGGATGCCCTGGATTTCCGGAACTAGTATTGCGTGTTACCTTCCCTCCTCCTGTCCAATTTTACCTCTTCGACTCCCGTGACGGAGTATGCGTGACTCTTAACCAGCTTCTGGCTGGTGATGGCTTCTGCTTCGGCTGCACTGGAGACCTGGGTGGAGGAGAACGTCCACTCAGGGTGGCTGACCCTGCCTCTTTGGGGCCAGCCCTGCAGTGCTTTCCAAGAACACACTCCACAGGCCGTGGGGGTCCCAGTGCCAGACTAGAGGTGCAGGCGCAGCCGTGAACCTCAGGTAAATAGAGCCATCTCCACTTAACCCTAACCCTTGCAGTTCCCGGCACGTGCTGTGTGGCTGCCAAGCCTGGAATATGACTTATCAGCCTCCAAAATGCCACCAAGAAAGTCATTTATTCTCCAAGAGTGACCCCATGCTGCCTGAAGACGACTATTGGTGGCACTGGCTCTGCACAAGTCCTGGTCCTCCGGTGTCTGCACCGAGCGGGCTTCCCGGTCGTCCTTCCTCTTCCCCCAGCACCTCCCCGTCCCACGCCCCATATCACCGCCCACCAGAAACACGCATCTCCCGCTGGGGTTTTGCAGAGAGGAGAAAGGGAGACTATTCTCGCTTTGCGGTCCACACGTCTGAGGTCACCCAGAAAGTGCAGAGCAGCCATGGACAGGCAGTGACGGGACCTCAGGGTGGTGGCCTCCAGCCTCCGGTCTCCACAGCCATCCTGGAACTCCGTGCAGCCAAGCCTCCCGTCAGGCCACGACCCCTGGTTTCAGGACCCCTTCCCTTTTTGTCAAAGTCCGTCAAGCATTGTCAAGCATCATGTTTGTTGATGACCGTTCAGCAAAAGCTCGAGATTGTTTAGCAAAAAGGAAGTAGTGAAGGCAGGGCCTGGGATCTGGGGACCGTGTCATCAGGGCGATTCCAGCATTGCTAGCGGGGCTCTGACAGTCGAGGGGCACCGGGGCTCCTACAACGGGACTGACCCCACTTCCTGTCTACTAACTAGACCTTAACCAGCCCCTGCCTGCTGTGGACCACTGTGTGGCCAGACTGTCCACTAAGTCCCAGGCTGGGCTCCAGCCCAAATCCTTCCCACACCTCTCCAGCTGTCCCGCCCATTCCCGACCACACACGGGGAGCAGGAACAGAGAAGACGCCTGGCTCACATCAATGGAGCAGCCCAGCAGCGACCCCGCACGGAGGGCCTTCCGGATGATCTGATACAGACTGGCTGGCGGCTTCTTCAGGTCGTAAAACTCAGAGATGCCACCTGTGAAATCCTCAAACCCCTCCACTGTGGACCCTCCAGCAAGAGCCTCATAGGAACCGTTGAGCCTGTTGGAAAAGAAAGGAAACACCCAGCGAGGGGCGCACAGGGGCTGGGGACAGGGGTGAGGAAGGGCCCCTCACCAGTGTTGCCTGTGGGCCAGGAAGGTGCTTGGGCCACTGTGTCATATGGCCAGCTCAGCACTTCACTAGCAAAAGACCCCAGACAACCACTCTCCAAGCCGTCTGCGCCTTCACAAAGCCACGGCAACCCTCCCAGAGCTGACCCCCGCTGCTTGGGGTTCTGGGGTCGGGGCACAGCGAGGGGGAGGGGCCCCTCCCTCAAGGCTGTGAGGCATCTGCTTTGGGAACAGGACTGAAAGCAACCAGGGTTGCAGAAGAGGGTATCCGTGACCAAAAGTATTAAAGAACCCCTGAGAAGAGTTCCTGAGGAAGGGGTAGAAACTTTGTTGATTTGGTATCTAAGTACATTTGTTTTATTGCTATTTATCATTCTTTTAAAAAATCACATCGCCCTAAAACTTGCTTGGGTCTGGAAGAGGAACAAGCCGAGGTGCGGAGGGGAGGGGGCGCGCCCACCAGCACGCATCGCGTGGGGCAGAGCCAAGATCTAAGCTCCCAGCCCGAATCTCTGTTTCTCTTAGTTGCGGAGCGGGGATGCTCCGGCTCCAGCCCGTGGGGCCTGGGTGTGGGAGAGACTTGGCCGTGGCACCCACGTTTGGGATGGGCAGGCAGGGGTGGGAGGCGGCAGCTGAGAGCCTTCGGGGAGGCTCTGGAGTCTCCTGCCCCTGGCGGCCCCACCTACTTGGCGTAGGCCTTCTCCAGCAGCGCGCTCCAGAACTCGTTGCCGTCTTCGGAGTGTAGGAAGAGCAGCTGTCCGTTCTTGGTGGGCAGCCTGTCGTCAACGACCACCTCCACCCACTGTCCGTACTGCCAGAACTGGGGGGGGGAACACAGTGGCTGCCCGCACGAACAAGCGGAGGGGCAGGGGTCTCTACAGGGGGCCTCACATGGGGACTCCGCGCCACCACTCCCAGTTCCATAAGAGCAGGCTCTGCGTCTCACTTATCCGTATGCCTGGGAGATACCAGGTGAACCAGCAAACATCTGGTCCAGTCTCTGAGTTTGTGGATAAGAGACCTTGCCCAGCATCACCCAGTGGCAGCAGTGGGCAATTTGGACCCGTACCTCCTACCCATAGTCCAACGTGCCTTCGTCAAGGCCACACGGCCTGGTCAGATGGGAGGGGGCAGATGTGTGCATGGGTGGAGGGCTGCATGGAGGCAGTGGTTCCCAGGCTTGAGTGTACATCAAAACCACTTGCAGGATTGATAAAACATGCAGTAGATCTGAGCTGGGACCCGAGAGTGTGGAAAGTAGTGACGAAGGCCGTAAGCAACGCACAGTACCTGAAAGTGAAAGATTCCCGCGTAGTCCTGCTGGAAGTTCTGGTCCCTGGGGACCACCCGGTAAAGCAGCTCTTCATTCAGGGTCAGGGAGGCGATGGCCGCCAGGAGCCAGCAGTCACCTGCACAGTGTCACGGGGACACAGACTGGTCAGGCCAGGCCTGCAGGGTTCCTGCCTTCTCAGGCCCTCGCTGTCTCATTCAGTCCAGAATGCACGCCACCCCCGCCCCTCCAAGTCAGCGGGAAGACTCTCTTCCTCCAGCGTCGGAAACGCACCCGCGCCGTCAGCTCCTCCCCTCACTGGCAGTTGTTTACTGGGGGGCGGAAATGCTCCCGTCCTGCCCCTGCCCAATCGCTGACCATTTCCCGTCTCCTAGGCACTCGACCAGTGGAGTGGAAAATGTTAAGAAAGAAAGAAAAAAGAAACAAAAATGAGTCCCCTTGGTCCCTTGGCCCCTTATTAGCAACTCTGACAAATGTGGTTGGAGGAAACGGTGAAGCCATTTAGTCGACACGCGATGTGTGCGTGTAAGAGTGCGTGTGTGTGTGTGTGTGTGCGCGCGCGCGTGTGTGTTGGCTCCACGTGGCCTTTTTAGGGCCTTGCCCTTTTACGTTTCAGAGTTCACCAGGGGAGCCTTGCTGCCTCATTGCTTACTACACTCCTGAGATTAGTATTAAATCATCATAATTTGATGCAGAGGAAATAAAAGCCAAGAAAGCTTAAAAATCCTGAGGCTTGATGTTGGTCACTTTAGAGATTCAAGTAAACGCAAAAGAAAGCAGAAAACCCCTTTCTGTGCGAGTAGGGGCCTCCCCGCCCATGCCGCTGAGTGACGCCTCCTGGGACGGCGTCGTCCCTCGTGATGCCGACTTCAAGGTACTAAAGCACAGGCGC
>RJWJ010009804.1:0-48938 GCA_004363605.1 Indri indri | reverse complement strand
TCCAATGGCAGGAGCAAGTCACTTCTCTAGGCACTGGAACACAGTCTCTGTCCTCAGGAAGCGTATTGTCCAGGTGAATGTGGAGACGACAATCCCACCTGGGTACCCCGACCTCAAATGTCAGGGATGCCGCTCGCTGACTGTCATTTATCCTGTCGACCCTAATGCTCAGCTGTGCTTCAACCAAATATTGGATATATGTGGTTTTGGTATCTTTGACTGAAGCTTCTTATAAAACAGAAGATTTAAAATGTGCTCATTTATTTATTCAGTGTAGATTTATGGAGCCCTGGACATGGGGGGACCCGCAGTACATAAGCCAGACAAGGAGAAGGACACACAAAGGGATGTAGACCAAGCCCCAGGGACAGAGAAAAAGAGCTGCAACCTGAGGGACGTTCTGAAGGACAGAGGCATGGTTCTGAGAAATTCTGAAACAGAGACTAACCAGGGTGGGCAGGTGGGCTACCTTAGCACAGTGGCTCAGATCATCTCTCTGAGGGGGGCGGGAACATTTAGTGGATGTCATCAGGATGAGAACAAAGGCTGCAAAATCACCTTCTCCCCATCTCAGCGACAGCATGGGTGAGGTCGTGAGGTTGGAACGGTGAGCGCATATAGCTGGAGCCAGAGACTGTGGCCTGCCCTCTGCTCATTCCTCCTCCTTCAATCCTCATGTCAGTTTAAGTACGGGGCCTACTTCAGAGATGACACAGAGCAAAGGGCCACTTGGGGTCCACAGCTCTCCATGGACATCCTGCAGATAATGGGGAGAAGGTGTCAAACCTGCCGCTCTGTCTGGGCTCCTCCGTTGCCTCTGGACACTAAGGTTGGGTTACTTCACATCGAGCAGTTCTGGCTCAAAGTTCTCTGGCCATATTAACGTCTCAATTTGGAAGCTGGAGGCTGTGATTTCTGTCCTCAGCTCTGCATCGGTCTTCCCTGCTCAATCCCAGCCCCTCATCTTTCACGGTCACTCGTCACACCCACAGGGCTCTGGGCACCTCCTCTGTCGGGCCCTGAGAACAAACACAGTGTGGGCATGTGGCTGATTTTCAGCTCACCTTGGGGAGTGAGGTTGGGAGGAAGGAGCATAGCGCACACCTTCACACCATAGTCCCTCCGCCCCCCACGGCACGGCGTGCATTCTTAGGGGACTGCTCTCTGCACCAGGCAGAGAATGAGCACTGGGAAGAGCAAGCACAGCCAGAACTCGTGCTCCATCTGGGCCTGTCTGCCCCCCAACTCACACTCTGTCTCCCTCTTCCTCGGAAGCGCGTGGCTGCCACACTAATGAACACATTCCCTTTGTCGGGTGGTCTTCCAAGAGGGATCCTGCCTTCAGACATTTCGTTCTCTCACCTGAAGAACTAATCTGAGCTGGCAGCTCATTTACTTGCACATTTGGTGAGTGTGTTAATGGCATCCCCAGGGACTCATTCATTTGTGCAGTTGGAGGAAGCTGGGAAGGAGGGCTTAGCGCAGGTGCAGGGGGTGAGACTCTGAAGCCCAGCCTGCATGACAGTTTCACACATTATTGGAGCTCCTTTGCCCAGGGGATGGCAGGCTGGTTACTTTTGTCATTGATCGGAGGTGGCTCAGGATGGGACTTTGGGATATGAGACTTGTGATGGGCAAAATTAAGGTCCCTCTACAATGCCCATGTCCTGATCCCTAGAACCTGCAAAAGTTTCTCTATATGGCAAAAGGGACCTTGTAGATATGATTGAGATGAAGGAATTATCCGGCATTATCCAGGCAGCCCCAATGTAATCACAGGGTCCTTATGAGTGGAAGAAGGAGATAGGAGGGTCAGAGAGAGACTTGACAATGCCGCCACACGGCTGGCTTTGCAGATGGAGGAAGGGGCCATGAGTCAAGGAATGCAGACAGTCTTCAGATGCTGGAAAAGAAAACGAGTTCTCCCCTGCAGCCTCCAGAAGGAATGCAGCTTGCTGACACCCTGATTTGACCCAGCGAGACCCATTTCAGACATTGTATCTCCAAAACTATAAAAGAATAAATTTTATGCTGTCTTAAGCCTCTTAAGTTCATGGCAAGGTGGTACCGCAGCAATAGAAACTAACACAGGAGTCTTAGTAGACATGGCTGAGTCCTCAAGCCAGGGGTGTTCGTTCATTCACTGCCCCATTCATGTGTTCTGTCATCTGGTGCATCACAAACATTGAGTGCAGACTCTATGCGAGGCCATCTGTCAGATGCTGGGGCAATGATGATGTATTTACTGCTCCACGCTGTTCTCAGTCTTTACGGGAAATTTACAGGCTAATAGCAGCAAAGGGCAGTGTGTGCCGGAACACGGGAGTGCCTAAGATCACAGGCAAGCACAGGAGGGGTGCAGCGGAGGGGAACTTGATTTCATTTCAGAGAATTCAGGAAGGTTCCCGGAAGAGGTGAAACATGAGTAAGGCCTGAAAGGGTGAATAAATACCAGTCAGGTGTGAACGGAACAAAGGTATCCAGGGAGCAGGAACGGTGTGTACAGGGGCATAGAGGCATGAAAGATCTTGGCCTTCCTAAGGAGATTGGTGTCACGGGAGCACAGAGTGCTGAGTGGGTGGAAAAGTGAGAGTGCGAGGCTAGACGGGAAGGCGAGGCCGCATCAAAGACAGTCTTGCTCAGAAGACTAAAGGGCTGGAATTTTCTCTCGCACTTGAGAGCTCCCAAAGTAGAGGGGTATGAAGTTTCAGAAAGAAGTAATCCAAGTAACTCAACACAAGCTTGAAATGGATTTCAAGTCTGCCGTATTTATTCTTCAAAAGTGGTGTACATTGAGCATTCATTTCTTCAACATCACTGTATTTCTTTTAATTAAAATTAGTTTTCCACCAAGATCTCCCAGAAAAATTTATAATCCAGAAAGATTTACCTTGTCTTCCTTTAACTTTGTGTGTCCTGACCCACTCTCAGCCCCTCGTTGTCCTACTTTGGAAACTGCTGCTGGCGTGGGGGTCCCTGACGGGTTGTAGGAAGATGACCCAGTAGTAGAAGGTACAGGAAATTCCAGGTTTAACGCCTGCCACATCAGAGTCAGATGAGAATGCAGAGCGAGGCTGAGTGGACATGGAAGCAGAGGCACAGGGCCTGAAGTTCAAAGCTGTCCTCCGGAGCTCAGAAGCTCCACAGAGATGTGACCAAGAGAATTCAGAGGTGGCCTACTTGATTTCATTAAACTCCAAATCAGATGGGTCAGGCCTGCCCACTCTGGGTGTAGGGGGTTGAAAAGTGCCCTCCCACCCTCCAATTCATGTCCACCTGAAACCTCAGAAACCTTATTTGGATTAAATAGGGTCTTTGCCAATGTAATTATTAGTAGTTAAGGTGAGGGGCGCACCATCTGGAGGATGGACACGCTTGAAGCTCTGACCCGGGTGGGGCAAAGGCAATACATGTAACCTAAACATTTGTACCTCTGCAATATGCTGAAATAAAAAAGACGAGGTCATAGTGGATTAGGGTGGGCCCTAAATTCAAGGACTAGTTACTTACGAGAAGAGTAGAGACACGAACACTCAGTGAAGAGGCCACGTGCAGACAGAGCAGAGAGTAAAGAGGTGCGGCCCCAATTCACGGAATGCTGAGGATATCCAGGAGCTACCGGAAGCTGGGGAGAGGCCAGGGAGGATTCTCCCCTAGGGCCTTGGGAGGGAGCCTGGCCCTGCTGACACCTTGATTTCAAACTTCTGACCTGAAGGACTGTGAGAGAAGCATTTCTGTTGGTTTAAGCTACCCAGTTTGCAGGAATTTGTTGCAGCAGCCACCGGAAACTCGGTTCTGGGAAAAGGTGTTAGGGTAAGGTTCCCGTCAGTACAGACTAACAGAAATGTTGCAGATTTGTATGTAGGAGTTTTTTTATTCAAAAAATATTTACTTAGCACCTGTATGTGTCAAGCTCTGGGCTGGCGGGTGGCAGGGCAGGGTCAGGGAAGGGTGTGGAGAAAAGGTGGGTAAGCCAGAGCCTGCACCCAGCAGTTTAGTGCAGTCTTGTGGCGAGTTCCCCTAAGTGTGGTCCTGGACCCCCTTCGTTAGAATCCCCGAGGGCACTGCTGCTCCACGTGTGGTCCACGGGCCACAGCCTCACCCAAAGCTGGTTAGGCGTGCTCATTCCTGGTCCCATTCAAGACCTACTGAACCAGAGTCTTGAGGTTAGGATCCAGGAATCTGTGTTTTGCAGAAGGTCTCAGCTGGTTTTAACGAGTACTGAGGTTTGAGAGTCTCAGGTCTAGTGCTGGCAGTTTAATAGAGAGAGACAAATTGGCCTAAGCCAAGGGAAAGTAAATAACAAGCTGAAGGCAGCCAGACCTTTTCAAGAACCACCCCCTTCCTGACTGGTGAGTGTGGTTTGGACCAGGGGTCAGGACCTGCTGAGACTATAAGTGAAGACATCAATGTCCATCTCAAAGAGGACAGAGGGCCCAAGAGAGAGATTCCTACTGATTAGAAGCCTCTGCAGTGTGTGCCCAGCTCTGTCACTCCTGGCTTCCTCCTTCCTCCCACCTACTTGTCATTCAGTTTCCACTGAGCCTTGCAGCTGAGCGCACTAAGGGAAAGCTGCCATGCATAGTAACGGAGATCACCATACTGCACCACCAGCGTAGCCATCCTCGTGTGCACCCAGCTTCTGCCATTTCTCAGGCACCATATGCAGTTGTTTTACACACATGATATTGTTTTAGTAATCCTCACACGCACAGTATATGGGTGTTATTGTGTTCATTTTATAGATAAGGAGATCAAGATGATACAGGGATTAATTGCCCAAGGTTACAAACCCAATAAATGACAGAACTGCCGTGCGCACTCAATCTTCCTGTCCACGTCTCTCCCTCCAGGCTGTGTTACTGAAGACGGTGGCAGAATAAAGGACATAGTTTCCTCCAATCATGGAATCAATCAGATCAGTGCTTCTCAAATTGTCTTATGCACAGAAATCTCCTGGGTCCATCTTAGAAGCAGATTCTGGTTTGGCATGTCAGGGTGGGCTCTGAGGTTTCACTCATCTAACAAGATCCCAGGAGAGGCCAATGGAGCTGATTCCCAGACCACATCTTGAGTAACAAGGAATTAGATCATTTCCAGGAGACCTCATTTCTAAACTAGGCAGATGAGAAGGCTTATATCTTGGTCAGTAACATGGCTGAGATCACTGGATCCATTACTTGTACAACCAGGCTGATTTTCAAAGTGAAGGTGCTGTCAGAACCAAGGAAAGCAAAACACGTTAAAATGAATCAAGTGCAAAAACTCAGATCTTGTTAGTAATTCCGATGTTGTCAGTTCCTCTTCTCCCCATTCTCTCCCAGCTAGCACTAGTCAACACCTTCCCAGCAGACGCTGCCCCAGCCTCTTCCCTAGGCTGGTAGTGAGCAAGGTGCATGCAAGGATGGTAGTGACTCCCACCTCTCCAACAGATGGGTTTCAAAATTAAAGAACTGCCCTCAAACCGGGGCTGCTGGCTTCTGATCAACTAACTCATGGCCTCTTGTGTGATGTCATACACCAGAGACCAGCCACCTGAACATTTTCTTAGATTTTGTGACTCAGTTTCCAACTTGACCCTCTGCTTTCCTTTCCTGTGTTCCCCCTGCTTTTGGCACCTGCAACACAAAATCATGTTCTCCATCAGGAGTCACAATGCTACTACCTGCCTTGCTTACAACATGGATTCCCAGCTGCCCAGGGTCTTCTGCTACTAGGCTACATCCATTACATCCAACTTTCTACACTGAAGGGTTCTTCTGCTTCCCTGAGATGCTGCTATGGGGACCCCTTCCCCCAAATCAGCTACGTAATCAGCTGAGTACCCTACCAATCTTCTCCCTTCACCTCAGGAAGGGGTCATTCAAATTACGGAAGTCTTTGCAGATGACACCACACCCCGAGGTAAAATAAAAGAAGCCTCTTTGTCCTACCATGGTGGCTTAAATGAAAAGTATTAGGAAAAAAATATAAACATTCATTCCTTTAATAGACAGAAATAGCTGCAGATCATTCTTAAGCATGAAAATGGTGATGCATGGTAAAATCTCAAGGAAGTTAAATTTTATTTAGATTTAGTTGTTTTGATAAGTTTGTGTGCACACAGAGATTAAGTTTGTTGTTTTATGATAAGATAAGGACATCTAGAGTCAACACCCCTGGGACATGATTGACTACATTCCTTCAGAGGAAATATGAATGTTGTTAGAGCGGAAAAAGGAAGGAGGAAAGAAAAGTCAGTTTTTAAATGTAGATAACATATCTCATATGTGATTAATTTATGACTAGCAGCAAATATAATAATAGGATGAACAAACAGTTGAATGGCAAACTACAAATCAGATAATTTGCTAAGCTCAGACGGTTCTCACCCCATTCATTCATCTTTAAAGTCATCGGTTCAAGTGTTGTATGGGCATGGCCTTGGCTCTGTGGCACAGCCTTGTGGAAAGGAGTATAATAAATGAATTGAGGACATGGGCCTGATATCATAAGGGCTTGGGTTCAAGTCTTACCCATATAAGCTAGATGTTCTTAACCAAATTATGTAACTCTTCTTAGTCTCTGTTTCCTAATCCTAAAAATGACAACAGTGATATCACCAATCTGTGGTTATTGTGAGAGTGAAATGAGATATTTTAGCAGAAGGCTCCAGAGCATGCCCTGAGACTTTGCTGAGCCCTATCTAAACCATCTTGTGTTGATAACCAGCCCTTCTTTTTCCCACTGCTCAGACGTAAACCCAGAGAAACCAAAGCGGGGGTCCTGGACTTGCTGGCAGGTGTCAGTGATCTGAAGGGCTCAGGTGACAGAGCCTTGTTCAGAGCCTGAAACACAGTCAATACAAAATCCGTGATAATTACTATTTTTAACATGGAGAAGTCATAGTTTACTTTGGTGGCTTGTAAGTATAAGCCTTTTGCAGCACCCTTAAAAGCAGAGATAAGAGCCATGCACAGAGAGTGAGAAGTAATAAGAAGGATGAGGCAGCTACTCTTTGCCCAACACAATTTTGCCTAGACTTCTATAAGCAGGTTGAACTCTGGCCCCAGAATGCCTGGGTTCAAATCCCAGCTGTACCACTTAAAAGTTGTGCAATCTTTGGCAAATCATTTAACTACTTTAATTGCAATATCTCCATCTGAAACATAGCAAAAAAATCAGTACCTGCTTCTCAGTGTTGCTATGAGGATTAAGTGAGTGAACTCAGGGAGTGTTTTAGCTGACCTTTTATTATCCTGTCCAAGGCCCTGAGACACATGCTAGGGAAAGCCATGCTGGGGATTAAATACTTGCTTTGGAATCTGCCTCTCTATGTATCTTCTTGTAAGCCAAGTATTTCTGGTGAGCTTTTCCCTACAGCCACATAATTTGAGTTTCTGTTTATCACAGCACCCCACTCAAACCTCAATTTCTATGCTAGAGTTAAGGCTGAGTTTAAATGTAACTAAAAACATCCAAAGCAAAAGGCATGAAGGAAATGAAAATTTATTTCTATCTATATGATAGATATGAGGTGATTGCATATGTATGTTTGTTCCTCCTCTTTGTTTATATATGTTCCTCCTCTAAGGAATCATATCTAACTGCTCTGTCACTCACTGTGGCTGCCCTTGTCTGCATGCTTGAAAGCAGGGTCACAGCCACACTCATGTCCCAGGTTGTAGGAAGAGGAGAGAGCCTGGAGGAACAGACACCCATGTCTTGAAAGTCCAGATAAAGAAGAGACACAAATCACTTTGGCTGGCATCCCATTGCACTAGCTCAGTCACATGACCACATGTACCTGCAAGGGAGGCTGGGAAATGTAGTCCCTATCTGAGCAGCCATCAGCCCAGCTCCTACTCAAAGAGGAGAATGGATTTTGGGGGCTGCCATGTGCTTTCCTCCTTGGCCATCCTTGGCCCTAGCTGCCATCCTTGGCCCTATCTTCTCCTGAACTTGCTCAAAGGGCACAAGTAAGAAAGGCAATCCAAGCTCAGGGATGTGAATAAGCAAAATTACTTTATTTACTCACTTTCAAAATTGAATAAGAGTGTGGGAGGGAAAACATAAAAGAACATTTGCAAAGGGTCAAACACATAACCTGGCACATACAGCACACACAGCATGCTTAATTATACTTAGCTGCCTTCTCCCACCCCCTATAGCATCTACATTTTTGTTTCTGGTCCTTAACTCTCGGGCACAGAAGTTTCTGTTATGGTTCTTTTAATTTGAGTTTCTCTGGGACATCTTGGCACGTGGGTTCTGATACCAGCACCCCAGTATATTCAAGAGTTTCCAGCCACACTGGCCCCTTGTCGTTGTTGGGCATGTCCTAAAGGCTTATGTCCCATGTCCCCTCATTTGGGCAACCTCTCTTTGCCTATCTACACCCATGGAAACCCTCCTTTAAAGTCCAGCTTAAAAGGCTTCCTTCATGTCACCATAGCCATTTGCTTGACTTTCACATGAAATTTTATCCTCACTGGACGAGTACTGTCTTTGCCCCTGGGAGCAACGTGGCGCTATGGGGCACGGCACAGCCGTCTGCGCTCACCACTGATCACACCCTTGCTTGAAGCCAAAGCACCTCCATTAGTCCTTTGAGTTCTCTCCACTAGTTTTCTGCAGCATTTTAACTGCCAGGAATGTACTCCCTCATTTTTATGTAGTGGGGCCAATAAATTAATAAACTACAAATTAGGGAGTTCCATAATCACGCTTTCTTCATTTTCTACGTCTGATCCCTCTGGCTCTTGTCCCATCCCACTGCGTAGAGGAATCACACACATGCATGCTCTTAAACTTGCCAGTGATGGGGAATAACTCATTCTTTAATTTCCTAAATTGTCTCTGCTATGTAGAAAGTTACTTCATCTTTCAGAGTTTGCTCTTCTATCCCAGCCAAGATAGAGTCTTGTGTAGTGGAAGCATCCATGTCTTAGCGGGGACCTGGGTAGAGGGCTTCAGAGCCTGGGGTTGGGCCTTATGCTTCCTTAGAGTGCTCACAGCCTCATCAGAGAGGTCCGTTTCTCTGGTCATCACAAGGCTTTCTGTGGCTATTTGTTGCTAAAATCCAGGACTGAGGAAGCATGGGGTTATTAAGAGATTCTGTTATCCTCTGACCTCGCACCCATTTGTCTGGCCGGGTCATTCCTATCTTGACTCTGATTCTCAGTCTTGGGCCCCAAATGTGGCAGCCTCAGCTCTCAGCAGGGCACAGGCCTCATGCTGGGCTCCTCGCTCTCTGCCCTCAGCTACCATGTGTGTCCTCCCCCGGGAGCAAGCGGAGATGTGAAGTCTCTTCTGCCCCAGACAAAGCCCAGGGCACTGGGGCCTTTGCCTCTGGCAGTCTCCCGGCTCTCCCTGGCTGTGTCACTCAGCCGCAACTTCCTGCTCCAGCTGCCGGCTGCTGCATGCTGGTGGGGCACTGCCCTGTGAGGGGTCTCGTCCCATAGTCCTAATGGAAAAGCAGGTTTCCGGAACTCCTCATGTGCTTTCCCTTCAGCCTCTCCAGGGTTTCTGTCCTGGTGTTGCCGTCTTGGACCAAGTTCAGAGAAATGAGTGATGCAGAGTCCCTGAGATCAAAACAGATTCTTCCCCAACCCTCTCCCCTCTGAATTCTCCCCCTGCCTGACACAAGAGACTCCCCTCACCCTTAGAGTTGACAGATACAATTAACTGGGTGAGCAATATTTCTATTTCCTAAAACTGGCCACCCTACTCACCCTTCTCCTGAGGGCTGGGTGCTGGGTGCAAGTGGGGGGCTTCTCCTAAGTTTTATGTTTCTCCCTCATCTGACCCTCCTTTTTCCATGAGCCACTAAACTTCACACCTTAAAAGCAGACAGGATACAGGGAGAGAAACCAACTTCCTGAAAAAGTAAGTCATTGCTGGAGGTATTACAGATGTTACAAATAGCCTTGTGTTGCAATGCATAAAGCCTTATGGGTGGTAATCTAAGGCTAATTTTGGGGAGTCGGGCACACTCATACCCAAACTAATCTTGGGAAAGTTTACCTGTCTGAACCTCAGTTTTCTCGTCTATAAAACAGTGATGATAAAAGCATTTGTCTAGTAAAGCTGTTGCAAAGACTGAATATATATGAAGGAGCTATTGAATAGTAGGTGATCAGTAAATGTTTTTTTGAATAGATGAATCTTTCTGATGATCTGGAGTCAGCCCCATCAGTGTTAATAAGGAAACTGTGACTTAGTTGAGCCTGCTATAAACTAAACAAGACTTTCCTTCAGCTATTTTCTTTTGTGAAAGTTAGTATGAGCTCCAAAAAGAAAGGAAAGCACGCATTGACCACATATCATACCTAGGCACTTGAGATGCTGCATGTGGTTTAATCCTTCCAGCTAGCCTGTGAAATGAGTGATATTATCCCACTTTACAGATGGAGAAACCAAGGCTTAGGGAAGGCCAGTTGGATGACTCCCAAACCTTGCGCACTCACTTGTGCTCTGGAAGAGCAGCCACAGAGACTCCGCCTCCCCCAGTGCTAAAGGATAAAGAGGTGCTTTGACACAACCCAGGTGGACCTACAGAGTAATTCACCCAGGCCCTTTGCCAAAACACTCAGCGGTTGGCCGGTTGAGAGGCAGCGAGTTTGTGGAAGAACTGACGCAAATGGAGAAACACCACGAATCCACTGCTAAGCCAAAGTCCCAGCCCTCCTCTGCCTGCTGCTCACCTGGGGCCAGCCTCTTTGTCCCGCATTGTACTTTCATTACGCAGATTCAAACAGCATTTCTGTGTAGCTGCTTCCACGGTGTGCCTTAGACTTGAGCACACGTATCTTTTATTTATCAAAGTGAGATCATGTCTCCTCATCTCTAAATTGAAGACAAAGATCCTGCTGTGTGTCTGTCCCCTCCAGTGGCCCTGAAAATCCAGTGTAATCACAGTAATACGGACAGCTAACACTCAAACTCCTCCTACCATGTGCCAGGCACAATTATGAGAATATATAGCAACCCTCGGAATCCTCTTATCACCAATGCGAGACCCTGTTATAAGCACTTTCACTTTCAGACGAGGAAAGTGAGGCACAGAGAGATTAAGTTACTCGCTCAAGGTCACTCTAAGGGGAAGGGCCAGTATTTGAACCCAGGGAGTCTCTGATCACAGGCTTTGTGCTCGGGAGGGGGTCAGACCTGACCTCACTCAGCCTGATTGCTCCCCTACCAGGAAGAGGTGTGACCTACAGAGTTGCTATCTGATCATTACCAGCGCAGTCTTGCTAGCTCAGATCCTCGGACATACTGCTATTCTTTGCTGTATTGTAACATTAATAATAGTCAGATAATGCTCTAATATTTAAAATGGTTCCCAATTGCCTTTAGAATAAAGTTTCAGCTACTGCCCATTGCTTTGGGTGCTTTGAAATAGCTGTTGCTTCCCACCCTGTTTCACTTCCACCCATTTTCCCCCAGTTAGCTCGTGGGCTGGGACCTCGCCTCCGTTCTGTTATTTGAACATGCCAAGCTCTTCCCCTGCCTGGGAGAGTTGTACCGGCTGCACCATCTCCTTGAAATGCTCTTCCCTGGCTCTGCCTCAGCCTCCAGGTCTACACGGCCTGCTCTAAGACCCTTCCCTTTCCTCCCCGACTACCTGACGCCCTGTGCTCCCTGTCTCATGGGCTCACTTACTGCAGGGACCTAAAGCTGCAGCTGCCGCCCTGGCTCACAAATTATATCCTTAGGGTTCATAGAAATCTATTTGGATAAAACACGTATTTTTTTTTAATTATAGTGAAATACATGTAACATAAAATTTACCATCTTAATTATTTTTAAGTGTTCAGTTCAGCAGTGTTAACTACATCCACATTGTTGTGCAACCAATCTCTAGAGCATTTTCATCTTGCAAGACTGAAATGCCATACCCATGAATCAAAACCTCCCCATGTTCTCCTCCCTGCACCCCCTGGCAACTACCCTTCTACCTTCTGTTTTTAGATTTTGACTACTCTAGGTACATAATATAAGTGAAATCACAGATTATTTGTCCTTTTGTGTCTGGCTCATTTCATTTGATAAAATGTCCTCAAGGTTCATCTATCCAGTAGCATATTCCAGAATTTCCTTTCTTTATAAGGCTGAACAGCATTCCATCGTGTGTACATACCACAGTTTGCTTCTCTATTCATTCCATCAGTGGGCACTTGGGTTGCTTCCACCTTTTGGCTACTCTGTGTAGTGCTGCTACAAGCATAGCTGTGCACATAACACCCTGCGTTTTAAGCTCCAGTAGTCACGGCTCAGGCTGGGGACCTCGTGGGGTCACCTACACACACTGGACTATTCTAACTCCCCGACTTTTCCAGGCACCGCCTCCTCTCCTCCCCACTGTAGTCTACAGCCGCCACTTCTCCACGCCCCTGGGGAACTGTCAGTAGGACGATACTCTCCTGTTAGTTTCAGGATATTCATTTTGGTTTCACTCACCATATGTGTAAGTAGGGTGGAGAACTCTGTCTATAGTGTGGTTTCTGAGGACTTGAGGACATTATCATAACCCTTATATAACTCTTTTTAAAAACCCTCTCCTGCCAGATGACAGTCTACTTCTTGTGATGAACAGACCTCTTTACCACACTGGGCACTTGCTGGGGAACTGAGACCTGTGAACAGAGGGGGCATTGTGACCTAATGGCTCCAAGAAGTCAGTGGTGCTCAACCTGAGAGAAGGTTCCAGAGGGAGTAAGTGGGAGCAGAGGAGGAACAAGAGGAGGCCTCTGAGAGGAGCACAAAAGACCACAGACACCAGATGCAATTGTTGATGGAGCTTGGGCTGCCATTTCCAGAAGGAGAAGCATGGAACCATCTCATCATTTTTATGAGGAGTGAGTTGCTAGGGCCAGCTCTGGGGACAGCACGGGAAGGAGAGGGTGGGCCCAGGTGTGGTTCCTCCCTTGACTGCTTAGCTGTTTACAGATGTCTGAACTTGGACAAGTTACTTAATATTCTCAAGCCTCTATTTTCTCTTGTGAGCAAACCAGAATAATAACGTTTATTTTATAGTGTTTTGTTGCTAAAAACAATTTAAAAATGTATATGAGTGGGCTAAGGAGCATGCCTGCCACTTTGCAGATGTTCAATAAAAATTTTCCATCCTCCCCTGTCTTTCCTTGTATAGCTCACATCTAGCGTAGTTCTTTGCCCAGAATTATCCCTTGATAGGTATCTGGGGTGGAAGAAGGGAAAGAATGATGGTGTTTTATCCTCATCAGTCCCATTTTTGGGGATTTTGAATCTCCAGTCTGGGAGATTCACTGAACACCTCATCAGGACTGGAGATTCCTGGAACGAATCTACACTCCACAGTTGAGTGCTTCCAGAATGAATGGGAGGTGGGTGTTGCTGGACATGGGTGAGGCAATGTCTATTATTTGAGTTAACAAGGACAAGCAGACACAATGTTCACAGTATTAATAAAACCGGAGACATTTCCTCATCAGCAACCTTCATACTGTGAAAGAGCCCACAAATACCTAAAAGACATTCACGGACCAGCTGTAATGAGCAGATCTCTCCGCACCAAGGACTTTCTTTCCTCCCTATCGTGCTACTAGAATTGAAATTAAGCATCAAATTTGAAACTCAGCTAAAAGTGGCCCCAACCAGGAAATCCAGTGGTCTGGGGTGAGATTGTAAACACTGGGCCCCTGTGCTGGATGGGATTTTCCTCAGCATATTTGTGGTATTTTCTGTTCCTCTTCAGTTCCCAGATGAAGTGTTGCACAACCCAGCTGTGTACTCTGAGAGAGGTCCCAGAATGGCAATGTGGAGAAAGGCTGTAGACTGCCCTCAGAAAGGCCAGTAACCCCTGATCTCCTAAGGAGTCAACTACGTAAAGGAATCCAACATCTCTATGAAACCACAGGGGAATGCCAGTGTCACCAGATCCATTCTTCTTCCCCTAAAAAAACAAAAAACCCCACAAAGCTTAGTTTGACAATATGGAAGAAATCAAGTAGGAAACGCTTATTTTCTGCCCATACCTATGCTCTCCTTATTTGCCTTTGAAGGAAAAATAAAAGAGAATTTGATTTAGATTATTAATTATTATCATCATTGCAAGGAATTAAAATATCACAATGATATATCTAGGCTGAGTCTTAATAATTGAGGAATAAAAAAACTAGACAGAGAAGGCAGACAAGGACTGAGGGAGTCAGGGAGCTGGAAACGTCCCAGGCAGAGAGTGCAGCATGCACCAAGGCATATTGTTCCACGCTGATCTCTAATGTTTCCCCTTTGTGTTTGTTGTTTTGTTTGCTCACGTCTTTGAACTGCTGCTCCAGCTATTCAACCCACTTCCTTCACACTAATCTGTTTCTGTGTTCATACTTGACTTTGGACTCCATTCTATTTCCAGTTAGCAAATGCTATCCTTGCAATTCGTCATTCATTCATTCATTCATTCAGTAAGACCTAATGTCTGCTCACCTGTGAGGTAAGATGCGTGTTACCCATGAGGCACCACAGGTACTGAAGGAATGGGGAAGAATAAGACCTGCTTCCTATCCTCAAGAAACCCATAATCTAGTAGAGGAAGCAGATTGGATTAGCTAACTGTAATTTATATCAGCAATTCATTCATTCATTCATTCATTCATTCATGTATTCAACAAATAAGTACAGAGCTCCTGCTATGTGCCAGGAACTGTGCCATACCCTGGGGATATGAGCTTATTTTCTGTCCGTGACTATGCTCTCCTTGTTTTCCTTTGAAAGCAAAATAAAAAATAATTTGACCTAAATAATTATTATATTATCATCATTGATGTCAACTTTATTGAACAAGAGTTCATGAATAAATAAGAGGGACTAAGTCCCTGCCCTTGGGGAGTTTATAGTCCATGTGGAGACACATGCGATGACCAGGGTCTTGGAAGACTCCAAGAGGAAGGGTCATAAGAAAATTGGGGGTTGTGAAGGAAGGTTTTCCTTCTCCTATTGTCTGCCTTTCTGTAAGCACTGTCAACTTCTGCAACAGATGTTGGTTACCCATGGCAACATCTGAAGCAAGCAATAAAGAACTGAGGAAAGCACACGTTCACACCCTGACATTAGCTTACCCACGTGGCCCTCCGAGTGTGCTGATCAGGAACGTAAAAGGAGCTCCTGGTTCATTAGAAACGCTCCAGTACTTCATCATTACAGTGGGTGTGTTGACTTCGGAGAGGATCTTTAAAATTTTTTAAATTTTGCTCTAAAATTTGCAAAGTGTGTTATTTGAATAAACTGAGTTATATGTAATTTTGGAAGGGGAAAAATGCTTGGATTTTTTTTAAGTTTAATCAAACAATTTCCTAGTTCTCTGAGAACAAAGTCCAAACTCCTTGACAAGATTTATAAGGGCTTCCATGACCTGGGCTCAGCCCTATCTCCAGCCTTATCCTGTCCCACTGTTTTCTTTAGCCTTCATTTTATTGAAAAGCTTTCATGTTCCCTAATAGCCTTATTCTCATTTTCCCCTTGGACATTGCATATATTATCTCTTTTTTTTCCTGCCTGTGACCTCCTTTCTTCCCCTGTCTCTCTCTTCTTCCATAGTGCCCTCCTAGTCTGGCTTCTAACATCATTTTCTCTTCAGACAGGACTAATTCAGCTCTTCCTTTGACTATAACCCTACAATGGGATGATGGCCTTGCTATGGGTTCCATTTCCTTCAACAACCCTCCCCACCCATCAGAGCACTAACACTGGGTTGTTATACTACTTTATTTAAATATCCTTTTTCTCCCACTAGGCTGGGAACTCTACGACAACAAAGCCGTGCTTGTCTTGTTCACAAGTTTATTAATGAGCTCAGTATAGTAATTGACAAATAAATATTAGTTGAATTAACACATCAGGATCATCAGTAAATATAGTTTATACTGATAGTAATTACACTAGTCAGCTATTGCAACATAACAAACCACCCCAGAATTCATTGGTGTGAAATAGTAAGTTTTCATTGTCATGCTCACATCTCTACGGGTGGCTGTGGTGGCTTTGCAGGGCACCTGGGGCAGGATTTTCTCATGGCAATGACAGAACTGGAAGAGGCAGAGCCCAACCACACAAGAACATCTCAAGCCTTTGCTTGTTTTATGTCTATTAACATCCCATTATTAAAGCAAGTTACATGGCTAGGCCCACATTCACATATGGGAAAGACACTTTGCCCACAGGGAGTGGGGGAGGGGACTGAATATCTGCTGAACAATAATCCAAGAGATCATAATTACAAAGGATCAACCATGATCTAGACACTGTTTATTTGATAGAAATTCTCTTTTTCCTATATTCCATTATTAAGTAAATTTTACTCAGTGCACTATACCAGGTTGCTTGGGAAATTCACAATTATAAAATGAGTCATGGAATCTGCCACTAGTAGCATGCAGGTAAGATAAAACATGAATACAAATTATTACTCTACAAGAAATTGTGTTATATACTTGATAAAGATTACATTTCATAGTGGAGCTAGCAAATATTCTGCTAGCAGAATAAGATGGTTAGCAAGTGGGTTCTGCTTCTTGCTAACCATCTGATTGTGGGTAGTTGCTTGAATCATTTGTCTCCTTCACCTCCCCTGTAAAATGGGTGTGATAACAGTACCCAGCTCATAGAGTGGCTGCAAGATAAAACAGCACCTGCTGCGTGTTAAACCTGGCACAGAGTAAACGCTCCATGCATACCCATTCTCTCTGCATGCTTCTGCTCTATTATGCCCTTGTTAAGGCCAAATTACAAAGCGTATAACCCCATCATCTGCTAGAAATTGTGGATGTCATTAACTGCTTTGTTTTATCTCTATTTGGGGGTCCCTTTGATGTGTGTGATTCATTAAGACGAAATCTTCAAGGCACGAGGTATCAATCAGACCTCATTTCTTGGAGCCTATCATCTCTCACATCCAATTTGCATTACTTTTCCCCTAAGCACGTCATCTCGCTTTTAACAACTCCGAAGAGCTTCTAAAACATCTCTGCCTATTTATGACTTTTTGTGCCCCCACCCCTGCTGTCTCTCCATGAGTGGTATCACTCACCACACACTTTCAACTTTCACGTCTGTATATGTGATACCTTAACCTATATCAAAATCCAGAGATACACATCTTCATGTCAGATTTCTCACTGGAGTTTTCTAAATGAGTATCAGCCTGGTATCTCAATACAATGTATTAAACGCTAAATTTCAAGTTCATTCTCCAAGTCTGCACCTCTCCAGTGTTCCTTATCTCGGTAAACAGCTTCATAATCCATCCAGCCACAGAGATTAAAACCTCATGATTGTCTTTGATTTACGTCTTCCCTCATCCTCCTAATCCATCCAGTAAGTAGACTGGTCAAGATGATTTGGGCTACGAAGTAACATAAAACCCCGACGTTAATCAGCTTAAATGCAACAATTAGAAAGAATGTAACAATTAGTTCAGAAGATGGCAGGGCTACAGAACCACTTTACCCCAATTTTCTTGGCTTCTCTGGCTCTGGCCTGTGTGTGTAAGCTTCACTGCCACACTGACCACAAATTGGCTTTAGCAACTCTAGACATCGTTATCTCTAAAATAACACTGAGAGCTTCCAACGGAGGAACCGTCTTTCTTAGGAGTGATGACACCCTTACTAGATGTTGCCTGATGTTTCACTGGCTCATAGATCAATAACCAGCAATCACCAGCAAACAGGATGGATTTATCATGCTGGGTTTACACCACCACACCAGTTACTCTTAATCCCATTTCTTTGACAATAAAATCTAATGAGTCCTATATATTTTACCTCCTCAATGCTTTGAGCTTGTTCCTGCCCATGTTACTGCCTTAGCTAAAACATTCCACAGGAACTATTAATTTTTGCCATACTGGTTTGTATACCCCTGAACTCACTACACTCCCCACCCCAATTTTTTTAATACATTCAGCAGAGATAGGTTTAGAAGAGAGTTCAGAATATGTCATGTCTTAGAAAACATTCATACATGCTTTCTCATAGGATGGAATTCATACTATACAACTGAGCATTCATACTCCTTCAAAATTTGGCACGTTTCCTTTTCCAATGTTATTCTCTGCAAATCTTAACAGTTTATACTGTGTCTATATTAGTTTACAGTAGCAAGGCACTATGCTAAATCTTTTCTATACATTATCTCAATTACCCTGCACAATTCTCTGTGAGGTAGATACTATTGTCATTGACAAGTATAAAGTTACAGAAAAGGAAACTACGATTTAGACAGGTCAAGTAATTTTCCCAAGGTTACCTAGAGAGTTGTATGTCTGAAGTTTAGAACCAGGGCTGTCTAACTCCAAAGCCTGTGCTGCTAACCACTAAAGCATATCACCTTTCTCTTGCCTGCACCTAAACCCTACATCCACGTCATCCCACACTTTTAAATGCTTTTTGAGCAAGCAGTGCTAGGTACTACGTGATAAAGATATTGAAAGCATAATTGCTACCCTCAAGTAGTCTGCATTCTAGTGTGAGAGATAGACATACAAACAATTTTAAGGGTAGAGGGATGTGCAGACTCCAAGGTGCCATATAAGTATGTCTTTAGTTGAAATAATTTCAGTAATGCTTTCTGTAGATTTATAACATTGACCATGTTAATCGTTGACTGGTGAGTAAGAGCTTTGCATGTACCTTAAATAAATGGGACTTAATTAATTTAAAAAGTTTCTCCACAGCAAAGGAAATAATCAACAGATAAATAAACAATCTACAGAATGGGAGAAAATATTCGCTAACTATATATCCTACAAAGGGCTTCTATCTAGAATCTACAAAGAACTCAAACAAATCAGCAAGGAAAAAAACACATTAAAAATGGGCAGGAGATATGAACGGAATTTTTTCAAAAGAAGATATACAAATGGCCAACTGACATGAAAAAATGCTTAACATCACTAATGATCAGGAAAATGCAAATTAAAACTGCAATGAGATACTGCTTTATCCCTATTAGAATGGCCATGATTAAAAACTCAAAAAACAATGGGTGCTGGCATGATGCAATGAAAAAGGAATTCTTATACACTGTTGGTGGGAATATAAATTAGCACAATCTCTATGGAAAACAGTGTGGAGAGTTCTCAAAGAACTAAAGAACTATCATTTGATCCAGCAATCCCACTACTAGAGATCTACCCAAAGGAAAAGAAATCATTATATCAAAAAGACACCTGTACCTGAATGTTTATCACATTCAGAACAAGTCACATTTGCAAGGATATGTAATCAGCCTAGGTGCTCATCAATTGATTAGTGATTAAAGAAAATGTGGTATATATTGGCCATAAAAAGGAAGGAAATAATGTCATTTTCAGGAACTTGGATGGAACTGGAGAACATTATCCTAAGTGAAGTATCTCAAGAGTGGAAAACAGACACCACATGTTCTCACTAATAAGTGAGAGCTAAACAATGAGTACACATGCTCATAAAGTGGTGAAAAGGACACTGGAAACTAAGAAGGGGGAGGATAGGAGGAGGTGAGGGATAAAATATTACCCATTGGGTACAGTTTATGCTATCTGGTGATGGGCACACTAAAAACCCTGACTTCAGCATTATACAATTCACTCATGTAACAAGAACACTTATATCTTCTCATATTTTGAAATAAAAATTATTAAAAAAAAACGTAGAGTGGCTGAATGGATAAAAACCAATACACAACTATATGCTGTCTACAAGAAACTCACTTCACCTATAAAGACACACAGAGACTGAAAACAAAGGGATAGAAAATGATATTCCATGCAAGTGGAAACCAAAAGAGAGCAAAAGTAGCTATACTTGTATCAGACAAAATTGAGTATAAGTCAAGAATGATAAAAAATAAAATGGCAAATAAGGCCATTATATAATGTTAATGGAGTCAATACAGCAAGAGGATTTAACAAATATAAATGCATCTGCATTCAACACTAGAACACCCAGATATAGAAAAAAAATATTAATAGACCAATTAAAGGAAGAGATTAACTACAATACAATAATAGTAGGGAACTTTAACACCCCACTTTCAGCAATGGACAAATCACCTAGACAGAAAATCAACAAAGAAACATTGGAGTTCAAGTATACTATTGACCAAATGGACCTAATGGACATTTACAGAACATTCCACACAATAGCTTTGCAGAATACAGTTCAGAAACATTTTTCTCAATGACACATAGAACATTCTCCAAGATAGACCTTATGTTAGGTCACAAAACAGGTCTTAACAAATTTTTTAAAATTGAAATAATATCAAGTATATTTTCTTATTGTTATAGAAAGTTCAGTCCTTGTCCCTGAGGCTGAATCAGTGAGAACTAAGAATGAGGACAAGTGATTTGAGGAAAAGGAAAGAGAAGTTTATTAATTTGCTGGCAAATGAGGAGGTCAGTGGACTAGCATCCCAAAGACTCCCATCCTGACCTTTAAGCAGAAATAAAGGGTTTTTTAAAAAGGGGGGTTTTGTTAGTTGGGTTCAGAGTCTACATGACCAGTGTCACATGTCATGGCTTCAGGGTATTGGTGTTTAACTATAACTGGTGGTTTCGGTCGACTTTATATCTGGTGATGACAATCTCATGACCCTTGTCTGGACAATTCTGTTGAGCTATCTCCTGTGGTTTAAGATACTAGAAAACAAACAGCAAACAACATTTTTCTGCCCCTTTAATTACTGCTCTTAGGCAGGAACACAGGTTTTAATTCTCAAAACGTGTGGCAGGGGTTTAAAGAGACAACTTATAAAACATTTCATTATCCTTTTCAGACCTTTACCTCTGCTACATTACCACAATGAAATAAAACTAAAAATCAATGACAGAATGAAGGTTGGAAAGTACAAATTCATGGAAATTAAGCAGTATGTTCCTGAACAATGAAGGGGTCAATAAAGGAATTAAAAAGGAAATTTTAAAATTCCCTGAGACAGATGAAAATGCAACTACAACATACCAAAACCTATAAGATATAGCAAAACCACTTCTAAGAGGTAAGCTGATAGCACTAAACACCTACATCAAAAAGGTAGAAAGACTTCAAATAAACACCCTAACCATGCACCTCAAGGAACTAGAAAAGCAAGAACAAACCAAAACCAAAAGTAATAGAAAAAATAGTAATAATAATAAAGATTAGAGCAAAAGTATATGAAATTGAGACTAAAAAACAATATAAAAGGCAAAAAAAAACCTGAAGTTGGTTTTTTGAGAAGATAAACAAAATTGAAAGATCTTTAATTAGCAAAAAGAGAAGACCTTTATCTAGAAAAAAGGAGAGAAGACCCAAATTGTAAAATCAGAAACAAAAAGGACACATTACAACTGATACCACAGAAATACAAAAGACCATTAGAGACTATTATGAACAACCATATGCCAACAAATTAGAAAAACTAGAAGAAATGGATAAATTCCTGGACATGTACAACCTACCAAAATTGAACCATAAATAAATAGAAAACCTGAATAGACCAATAATAAGTAACAAGATTGAAGCAGTAATAAAGAGTCCCCCATCAAAGAAAAGCTTAGGACTGGATGGCTTTACTGTTGGATGCTACCAAACATTAAAAGAAGAACTAATATCAACTCCACTCAGACTATTTCAAATAATTGGAGAGAAGGAGATGCTTCCAAACCTATTACATAAGTCCAGCATTATCCTAATATAAAAATAAGACAAGGACAAAATAAAAAGAGAAAACTACAAGTCAATATCCCTGATGAACATAGATACAAAAATCCTCAACAAAATACCAGCAAATCAAATTCAACAACACATTAAATAATCATTTCATCATGGTCAAGTTGGATTCATCCCAGGGATGCAAGGATGGTTTAACATATGGAAATAAATAATGTGTTGCATTGCATTAAGAGAGTCAAGACCAAAACCATATGATCATTTCAATTGATGCTGGAAAAGCATTTGATAAAATTCAACATCCTTTCATGATAAAAGCTCTCAACAAAACCTGAATATAGAAGGAACATACCTCCGAAAAACAAAGGACGTGTAGGACAATCCAACAGCTAACATCACACTGAATGGGGAAAAATTGAAAGCATTTTCTCTAAGATTCAGAGCAAGACAAGAATGTCCACTTTCACTGCTTTTATTCAGCATGGTACTGAAGGTCATAGCCAGAGAAATTAGGCAAGAGAAAGAAATAAAGGGCACTCAAATTGGAAAGAAAGAAATCAAATTATCCTTGTTTACAAATGACATGATTTTGTACATGGAAAACTCCAAAGACTCCACCAAAAAAAGTTAGAACTAATAAACAAATTCAATAAAGTTGCAGGATACAAAATCAACATATGAAAATCAGTAGCGTTTCTATACATGAACAGCAAACAATCTAAAAAAGAAACCAAGAAAGCAATCCATTTAAAATGGCTATTAAAAATACCTGGGAATAAATTTAACCAAATAAGTAAAAGATCTCTACGATGAAAACTATAATAAAACACTGATGAAAGAAATTGAAGACACCAAAAATGGAAAGGTACCCCACGCTCATGGATTGGACGAATTAATATTGTTAAAATGTCAATACTACCCAAGGCAATAGAGATTCAATGTAATCTCTATTAAAATATCTATGGCATTCTTCACAGAAATAGAAAAAATGATCTTAAAATTTGTATGGAATCACAAAAGACCCCAAATTGCAGGAGCCTTCTTAGACTGAATGCTAGTGTGGCTCAGAAGTGTGGTAGACTAAGCACTATTAGTGGAAAACTATCACTATCAGTGGAAAAACCAATCTAAGATGGGATTGCTTCATGGACACATCTGGGGGTCATGACAATGTCCCAGCAGAATCATGTCCTGTTGATTATTTTGCCAAAACATGAAAACACACCCTTCCATTGGCTACTCATTGTTTTCCCTTTCTCATTCTCCTCACGTCATCACTTCTTTCTGGAAGATCTCCCAAATAAACTACCTGAACCCAAGTTCTCAGGCTCTATTGTAAAGAGAACTCAACAGACAGAAGGCATGTGGACAAAGTTTATAATCCATCTCTTAGCTCTGTATTCTCAGTATTGGTTCTATTTTAAAAGAGCTCTCCCCAAAAGCACATGGAAAATAGTGTGAGTCACTCTGATTGGTCTGTGTGCATCTTGAATTGAAATCTTTTTTTTTTTTTAATCTCAGAATATTATGGGGGTACAAATGTTCAGGTTACATAAATTGTCTTTGCCCCACTCGAGTCAAAACTACAAGTGTGCCCATCTCCCAAGCAGTTCTGGGTCAGAAACCCAGGACTCCAACCTTCCAGTTGTGGGCTAGTTGTACTGAAAAAATCAAGGTGGTTCTGTTTATCCATCCCTCCCTTACAATGGTTGCTTCCTCAGAGAAACTTGCAGCTCTGAACTGTAGGGACTATCGAATTATACTTTAAAAATATCACATTGTTATAAAAATGATAGACTTGGCTCCAGGACAGGTCCCTTTCTGGATTTACTAATCCATCCCATTAAGTCTAATCTGTGTCTACAAAGAAAAATGTTGACTCCTGATTTACTTAGCATATAAGACTATATTTCTTGCTACCCACAGAGTGCCTGGGACAGTCCCTGACTCAGCTCTCGGCTGCCCTGCTTTCATGATGATTTAGGAATCAGCAAAGAACGGAGGCTTGAAAGGAGGGAAAAACATATTTGGCTGGAAGCCTTCCTAGCAGAGGAGAGTTTTTCTTTGGTTTTGAAGGACACGGCAGACATAAATCGGCTGAAAGGAGGCATGGGGTTGGGGTAGAGAGATGGAGATACGAGTATTCAGGGGAGGGGCATCTTCTTTTGAAGTAAGGACAAAGGAATTGAGTTTGAATGAAGAAATAAATTGCAGAAGACTTGGTTAGAGTAAAGAATATAATATAAATACGAACATTCTTGACAGCATAAAGTGTTGCCTACAGGATAAGTCTATGGAGGCGGAGGGGAGGAGAAGTGGGGAAAGGAAGGCTAAATTTAATAGGCACTATCAAACAGAATAGAAAAAGTGTTTAAGCTTATTATTAGAGTTACAAAGACAACCAGCAGAACTTAAAGCATAACAATAGTACTATCAAATGCTGGAAAGAGGATAGAGTGAAAAGGGAGGAAAACAATAAATCAGGAAACACAGTTTCAAATGTAGTATGTCAAGTAGTGGAGGCCAACGGTAGAATAAATAAAAGCAGAAATGGTAAGGAAAAGCAGCTGTTTCTGAGTAGTGGCATTAAGGATGAGGAGGGGAAGTCGTCAATTCCACCGTGAGCTTTTCTGTATTATTTGAAGCATTGCCATGTGCATCCATTGCTTTGAAATTTGAAAAAGAAATGCCACAATTCAGCAGTTACTCCATTAGCATGAATTGTGTGCCCGTTCTGTAGCAGGCACTGCCCTAGGGGTTGGGAATTAGAAGATGAATAAGACAGAATGAAGGGTTAAGTGTTAGAATGGAGGAGTCTTTCTAGATGGGAGAAGTGCAAGAAGGACATGGTAGACATTCCCCAAAAATGTAATGCAGAAGATGGATATTAAAAAGTGAACAAGAGTTCACCAAAGACTGCAGCAAGGGTACTAGAAGCAGAGACCAAAATACCTTAAATAACAGACATGGAAAACAATGAAATCTTTGAGCAACTGCAGACTGTATGATATGACTTGTGTATTTGGTACTGGATTGTAAGGCAGCAGGGATAAATCAGTGTAAATTGGGAAGGGTCTATATGCCCCGTTAGGGAATTTGAATAGTCTTCTGCAGAGTAAGGGCCACGAATTCAAATACACAGAGCAACCAGGCAGATGATGAAAATAAGAGCAGAGGAAGGGGAAAGACAGTGGTAAATGAGAGAGCACATGCCCGAGCTGGCTAGCAGGCACAGCTAGTGCAGCAGATGGTTGCCATCCATGTGTTTCAACCCATATCAGAGATTTTCTAGTTCTTCAAATAAGCTGGGAATCAAGATTTTTATGTGTAACCTCTTCATTTTAAAATGTTGGCAATTTTATTAGTTAGGCTATGTTGTGCTGTGCTGTGAAAACAAAGAAGCCCCTGATGTTTGGTGGTGTAACATGTAAGAAAGGTTTATTTCTTATTCACACAGAGTCTGATATGGGTAAAACATCTCTCTTCCACGTTGTACCTATGTCAGCAGGAACCCAGGGTCTTCATGGTCACTGAAGCAGGAGCAGAGGAGCATGTTGTCTCTTAACAGCATGGGCCCAGGCATCCACTGGCTGGAATGAGTCCCTTGCCCTCAATCTACCTTAAAGGGAGACTAGGAAGTATCACAGCACACAAGGGTATTTGATGAGCACTAACTTGTCTGTTGCAGCAACTAATACAAATTTTTTGCTTCTAAATGCCACATGATCCTTTTAGTAATGGCGAGTTTGGGCAGCAGGATGCCAGTTTAAGAAGATTTCTGTCATAGTCAAAGATTGAAGATTCTTAAAAAAAAGTATCACATTTTCATTTCATGAAAAATAATTCCCGAAGCAGTGTGGAGGATGGGCCAGAGGCAGGACAGTTATTGAAATTACTTTAAGGAAAAACACTGATGACCTGAAACAGGACAGGAACAATTGGACTAGAAGAGAAGAAATGCTCATTAGCAGTACGAACTGTCTTGGTTTACAAATAAAGTGGAGGATGCCCGCAAAGTGCATGTGAATGGCCCAAGGTTGCAGACTTAATAAGCAGCCATTCAGAACCTTAGTCCTGCACACTCTTTATTCCATTGGTAAAATGGTAGAAGGAAAACTAATAGAAATATAAAATCTTTGACTTTGAGAATTAGGTTTTGGGGAGCTTATCTAATGCAAACACTCAATGCCATCAGATTTTGTTTGTAACTGATTTTAAATGGGAACCTCCGCAAAGATATTACTTTCTTCTTAACTTATAACACCTGCCAATGGGTAAACATCAAATAGATAATGTATTCATTTTTTAACCTTGATTTAGACTCTTTTCCTATTACCTTCTGGGAAATCCTCAGCTTAAGAAAGAAATATTTTTATCTTTCTCACCTCTAAACGTGTCCTAGTGCTGGAACAGTAAGCATTCTAATCAGCGTGGCTCCCAACCATCTGTGATGAGATTTCTTTGGGAAGATTCATCTCAGTCTCTAATGCTCAGAAGTAGTTAATCCACTTGAGCCTAAAGTGGAAAGAAAATAGAGAAAGGAAAATTGTCGGGAGGGAGGGAGTAGTAGCAAGGAATGTGTGGGGGTGGAGAAGAAGTAAATGGAGCGGTGCTTTTTCTCCCTAAAGCTTCAGAAAATGAGAACATAATGCATCTGTATAAGAGCACATAAAAAAATTAATGTTAAGCAAAAAGTTCCAATATTAATTATAGGGAGGTTTTATAGCAGTTACTGGGCTGGTCATTTTACATGATCATTTCAGTTAATCTTCCCTGTCGCCCCATGTGGTGGTTAATATCCATATTTTGCAAATGAGAAAACTGAGACTCAAAGATATACCAGATTATAAGCTACCAGAGAGTCCTTGTTATTTAAACTCCAAGTCTGGGTTTTTTTCTCTTTCCGATACCATTACTAACAGTCTTATATTTGAATTCAACAACTATTTATCAAGTATTTACCATGAACCCCGAATTATGGCACAATTCATCTTATTTCATCCTTAATCCTGTGAGGTTAGTATTATCCTTCCGAATTATTACAGCAAAGAGAACTGAGGAGCAAATAAAGAGCATGAAATGCTTGAGACTTTATTCTAGGTGCCAGTGGAGATACACACAGGACAGGAACTCAACTTCCCAAGGAACTAGACCTCTTAAAATTGGCATTTTTCTGCTCTCTTTGGGAAAATCTTTCTGAAAATGAAAACTCTCCAGGCTTCCTTTTCTGGTCTTTCTTCCTTTGTCTAGAGGACCTATTGAAAGAGATATTTGGTAAGAAAATTACTTAATTATTTCAATCATTTGGGGGCATATATGTTATCAGTGTTTATCCTTTCAACAACAACATAAGACGTATGTCAATAGAATGGCCACTACAATGCTGTCCTTAAGGCCCATTACTTTGGCAAAAAGATGAAAAGATCTGGGCGTGAAGTTGGTCTCTGAGCCATCTTTGTTATAAAGGTTTGCATAAGGAGCCTAAGGAGACATGACAACTAAATGTAATATGGTATCTTAAAATAGAAAAAGACTTTTGGCAAAAACTAAAGAAACATGAATGAACTATGGACTTTAATTAATAAGAATGTATCAATATTGTTTCATCAATTATAACAAATACACAATATTAATGTAAGGTGTTAATAATAGGGGAAACTGGGTGAGTGGGTGTACAGGAACATTATATTCTATCTTCTCAATTTTTCTATAGATCTAAAGGTTTCTTAAGAATAAAGTCCATTAAAGTCTTAAAATAACCAATGGTGTCTGTATTTCCCATTCTAAACAGAATTTAATTTTTAAACATATAATGTAGAATATCAATTTTAAAATTCACAGAAAAATGTCACAGAAAAATGTGACTTTTACATAGAAAAGTTCAAAAACATTTTAAAAGCAAATTAAATAATACTAAACAAGGAGAGATATGTAGCGTGTTCCAGCATTCACAAACTCAATGCTGTAAAGATGGCAATTTCCCAAATTGATTATAGAGTGAATATAATTCAAATCAATATTGCAGCAGATATGTTTGTAAAAATTAAAAAAAGATATTTCAATAATTTGTGTGGAAATGAAAAGACCCAGGATTAGTGCCAAAACAACTCTAGAAAATAAATTAAATTCAGAGGACTTATTCTACCAGATTGCAAAAGTTATTACAATGCTAAAGTAATTAAAGGAGTATATATTGGTGCAAGAATAAACAGTGGAACAGAGTCAGACTCACCTAGATCTTTCAATATGAAGGTGACAGTGCATTTCAGTTTAAAAAGGACAATCTGTATAATCAATGGTGCTGAGTCAATCTGGCATCCATATAAAAACAAAACCAAAAAATCAACCCCCCCCCAAAAAAAACTCCAAGATAAAACAACCCTTGACCCCTACTTGACACTATACAAAAATTCAGTTCCAAGTGGATTATGAATCTGTATGCAAATTGTAAAAGATAAAATAATAAAGCTCCTATGAGACAACATAGGAGAGTAATTTGGTGACCTTTGGATATGGCAGGAGTTCTTTAAGTAAGATATCAAAGTCATTAATTTTACAAGAGAAGACTGAATAATTAGATTGCATTAAAATTAAGAGCATTGGTGTACATCTATAAACATTGTTAAGAGAACAAAAAGGAAAGCCAGTAAGCGAAAGAAGATATTTGTGAGACATATATTTGCCAAAAACCTGACCCAGAATATGTAGACAGGGCTTACAAATCGATTAGTAAAAGACAACCCAATAGAAAAGTTGATTTAAAAACTTGAAGGTATTTCAAAGAAAAGGCAATAAGGATTAAAAAGATGTTCAGTAAATGATTCATCAGGGGCATGTAAATTCAAACCAAATGAAATATCACTACCTACCACCAGAATGGATAATGTATAAAAAAAAAAAAAAAAAAACAACTAACCATAGCAAGTATTGTTAAGTATGTGAAACAATTTTAACTCTTATTTCACTGTGGAAAATTGTTTGGCATATCTACATAGTCATAAACTGTGACCTAACATTTCCACTTCTTATATATATTCAACAGAAATGCATAGCAACGAGCAATAAAAGTCAAGTGCAAGAATATTTATAACAATATTTTATTTATAAAATTGAGAAATGGAAATTTCCATTACAAATAGAATGGAAAAAGGAATAATTCATCAAAAGAAATATTATATATCAATGAAAATGAATAAACTACATATATGCAACAACAGGAGTTTAAGTCTCAATATACTATTGGATTTAAAAAGCCAGATACAAAAGAGTAAATACTCTATGTTTTCATCAAAATATCTTGCAAAACTGGCCGGGCACAGTGGCTCACGCCTGTAATCCTAGCATTCTGGGAGGCCGAGGAGGGTGGATCACTCAAGGTCAGGAGTTCGAGACCAGCCTGACCAAGAGCGAGACCCCGTCTCTACTAAAAAGAAAACAAATAGAAAGAAATGATCTGGACAACTAAAAATATATAGAGGGAGAAAAAATTAGCCAGGCATGGTGGTACATACCTGTGGTCCCAGCTACTCGGGAGGCTGAGGCAGTAGGAGCGCCTGAGCCCAGGAGTTTGAGGTTGCTGTGAGCTAGGCTGACGCCACGGCACTCACTCTAGCCCGGGCAACAGAGTGAGGCTCTGTCTCGAAAAAAAACAAAAAATCTTGCAAAACTGATTTCTGTTGCTAGAAATCAGGGTGGTGGTTATTTGTACAGAAGAAGTGAAAGAGGGATTGGGAGGGGATCCAAGGGGGACTTCTGGGGCTGATGATCATATCGTTCTGTTTCCTGATCTGTGTTGTGCTTACATGCACATGTTTATTTTTTGAAAATTCATCGAGCTTACACTTATTATTTATGAAATTTTCTATATACATGATGTAATTCAGTAGAAAGAATTACAAATGATAGGGAAAAAAAACAAAACCTAAAGAATATAGAGGCAGAAAATGATAAAATTTGAGCAAAATTCGTGTGAGAAAAAACAAATGATAGAGAAAGTCGACAAACCTGCTTTTGGGGGAAAAATTATATAAAGGTGAAAAAATAATACAAAGGCAAACCTGTAGCAAATCTACTAAAGAAATAAACAGAAATAATTTTTAAAAGATAATTTTTACTAGTATTCTAAATTATAATTATATACTTATATTTATTTATATAAGTACATAATGTAATTAAAATAATTATCTTTAAAAGAAATAATGTTTGCTCCAGAAATAAAGGGAAATTTAAAAAGGAATGCTTTCTTTGTCCTTCCCAGTTTGTGCTATAGCTGTGTTTGTTTGAGACATCAGTTTTCAAGTGCTTTTAAACCAGAGCTAAGGTTTATTTTCATCTTTCTTTCCATTAATCCAAAAAGCAACGGTCTATTGCTTCTGACTCAAAATTCTGGGTTTGCGTAATAGAAAACATGCAATTTGTTTCAAAACCTCAGAAAAATATTTCAATGCATTTGTCTTTTTCAGTATCATTACCAGTTATGACACTGATATCATGAAAAAATACTAATTCTAAAATAGTCACAGATATTTAATTTAACTTGCAATACATTTGCTTCTACTCAACAATAGCTATGTGTTTAGCTCCTGGTTTTCATTTGTCGGTTATTAATTCCATCGGCACATACTCAGCTTCCGGTAGGTGCTGGCTACAGGACTTGACCCTATTATGCATCAGTGATGGAACATGATTCAGTCCTGAAGGAGCTCTAAGTCTACAGAGCCAGCACACAGACATGCATACACAAATTACATTACAGAGTTCTGTATGCCGCAATGGAAATATGTCTGAGGTCATGTGGTAGAGGCAAGGAAAGGAAATTAAGTTTGTTTAGAGGACAGAAGAGGGTGCAAGGAAGATTTCACACAATCTGAGCCTTGAAGAACATGTGGGTTTTGTCTGATAAGAAACGGGTGAGCTGAAAGTACTGCAGGAAGAATCATTAGATTGCGGTCCTGGGCAGGTATGTGGGGTACAGGAAGGCTCAGAGATAATTATGGGTACATTCAAAGGACCCCATTGGTGAAAAACCTAGCAGGTCATGCTAAGCTGCTCAATTGCAGCCTATGGAGAAAAGCCCTACAGGGTCCTAGTTAGATGGATGAGAGTGTCCAATGTGGTTCTGAAGGACAGCATTCTGTTTGAGCTGCTCTCCAGGCCCTGTGAGTGTCTCACCCTCATTAGACTACACCATGAATGTTCTTTCAAATCTTCCTGTTTTGGCCGTGCAATGTGCTATACTTAGTCTGCTTTTAAAACACTGCTTGCCAGCATAAAAGTCACATGTCCTTGGAACTATTTCTGAGCCTCCTGGCACATTTACTTTCTCCTTCCACAGTATTTGTGTGTTGCTTTGTACATAGGCTATTGCAAGCTTCACTGCACTGATTTGTAAGTATGTTTCTAATCCTTCCCTGGATTTGGGGATCTCTGACAATGGTGGGCCTTGCCTTATCGTTTATAGCCTCAGTGCCCTGAAGAGCTCTAAGCACATAATGGGGGTTAAATCAATGCTTGTTAAATGTACCTCTCAATCATACAGTTAATTGTATTTAAGTAAAGGGCCTATCCAATAACCTGAATGAGCCAGAAGAATTTTTGTATTTTGAAATATCACTCTACACTATTTTTACTTGATGATTTTGCATTTTCTAAATCAGTGTCTGTGTATAATGACAGAAATTCCTAAATACTTTGAAAAGAAAGTCTAGAAAAGATTTACTGAGCCCTTACAAGAAGCAAGTACTATGCTAAGAATATTTTGTGCCTATGTCATGGTTAATGGTATGTGTCAAGTTGCCTAAGCTATGGTGACTAGTTGTTGATTAAGCACCAGTCCAGATGTTTCTGTGAAGTTATTTTTTAGAAGTAATTAACATTTAAATCGCTAGACTTTGAGTAAAGCATTTTTCCTTCTTTAATGCGGGTGGGCCTCATCCAATCCATTGAAAGCCTTAGGAGAAAAGACTGAAGTCTCTCGAAGAGGAATTCTCCCTCCAGACGGCCTTCGGACTCAAGACTGGAACATCAAAAGCATCCCTCTTGCTAGAATTTCCAGCCTATCAATCTGTCCTGCACATTTTAGACTTGCCAGCTGCCACTATCATGTGAGCCAATTCTTTACAACCAATTACTTCCCCCAAGTCAAATAATACCACATGACATCATTTGTGCATCACAGTAGCTTACGAGGTCAGCACTGTTCCCATTTTCTGCGCAAAGTTACTGGAGCTCAGACAGTTTAAGTATCTCGTGTAGAGGATGTGGCAGACAGTATTACCATTCAGCAATTATCCATTTCCCCTAGGGTGAGTAACTGTTCCAGTGTGCCTGAAACTGTCCTGTTTTTAGAATGTGAGAAACTTTCAGTTCCAAGTGTACCAGGGCACTTGGTCACCTTTAGCCCCAATCCCTTATCTGGTCATCTGGGGGGAATTGTACTTCTGCCCCTTGGCAAGGCCATGTCCTTGCTTTGGTCAATGCAATGTGAACAGAAACGTGGGCTGTGAATTGTTTCCAGGTGGGACCATTTAATTGCCAGTGTTAACACTCCAGATTTCTCTCTTGCCGCACGGTGGGGACAGTTGTGACTGTTGGGATGGAAGTGCAATGCTGAGCCACCATGAAGGACACTTGCCTGGGACTGTCTCCCAGACCACTAGCCAACTTTGTGGTAAGCCACTCGGGTTTTGATGGTGTTACTTCAGACTGTCCTACTCTATCTTGAATAGTATAGTGGGTGTCTGTGTAATTTTTCTATAGCTACCCTGTAATTAGAAAAGGCAGTTTTTGTTTATTTCAAGTGAGGGAGGAAACTTGTGTATTTTTACATATGGAGAGAAAGGAACCATTGGAGAAACATAGATCAAAGACGCAAGAGAAAGGGTGTTTTGGAGGGCAGGCCCATGTGATGAGAGGATGTAGTTAGAGAAAGAAGCGTGGGGAAATCACAGACTTAAACCAGGAACCAAGGGCCGACAGCTCTTCCTCTGATGGGTTAGGGAATGGTTGACAGAGACCTTCTTAGGATGGGGGAAGAGAATTTTCCATAGATGCTATTGTACTCAGAACAGCCTGCACAGGGACTCCTTAGTTAAAATCCTTGAATAATTCTTTCCTCTCTCAAAGCCCCACGTCACCCACGTGTGAAGCCAAGGTGCGGGCCACGATCTCACCAAGATTCCTTTCAGCTCTGCCATGTTATGATTGTGGAAACCCTCCTCAGTATCGTCTCAGATATATTCCCTAGATTTTCTTTATCACCCAAAGGCAAAGGAGAAAGTCAAAGATAAACTCAAAGTGCAGTTACAATAAAGAAGACACGAACAAGTCTGTTAGGGCTTCTGGATCAGCAGACTTCATTATGGCGAATGTGAGCAGCTTTGTGGAGTTCCTAATCTCCTGCTTATCTCATTAACTACATTTGTATTACAAATGACTTGGCTTTTAGTTTGTTGGCAAGAATAGATGGGGGAAATTAAATAATTATAGACAGTAAATATTCTTTACTGCAAGTGAGCCAGACATGAAACAGAACAACGGAAGGCAACCCAATTCCAGCCAGAGCTCTTTGTTGGTGGACTTCTCAGCTGACAGTCTGAGTGTAGACAGTTCACACCTCTCACAGTTCTCCTGGCCTTAATCTGAGAGCTACCACCCAAATGCAGGTGTCCCGCAGCATCCTCTTTCTTTCAGCACCCGGGCGGATTTGAGTTTCTTCTGTCATAAAGTGTGTGCATTTTAATAGCTTTTAAATAGAACAATTCTCTAAAAATGCAATTGAAGTTTGCACATTATATGCTTTAATGTTCAGACGTGAAGATTTATTTATGCTGAATTCTTGGATGTCAGAATCAGAAGTGTTCTTTATAGATGAGTCAACAGACTCAGAGAGCTGAACTAATTTATCCAAAGTCAAATTGCTATTTATTTGCTAACACTTGGTGCAGGCATTTGGTCTATACGAGGGGCTGAAAATGGCATATAGCATGTTCTCTGCCCTCTATGAGGCCTGAGCTGTATCTGGACTATGAACTGGTCCTGTAGGGCAGGGAAAAGAAATCAAATTCTGTCCGCAACATGTGGTGAAGGTGTCAAAAGGGAAATCTGGAGAATCAAAAAGAATTCTCTTTTCTATGCAGAGAGGGAACACACATGCCAAACCCTACAAGTAGACAGAGCATGGTATTCTTAGGAGGCAGAGAATTTTCAATGTGGTGGAGAACTTCAACTATGCATGATAATATCCCGGGGAACAATAAAAAACATGAATGCTGGGCCCCATCCCCAGACCTTCTGTCTTTATTGAAGAAAGATTGAGATTCAAACGTTTTTACACTTTCAACAGTTAGGATTGAATATATCAATTACTTATAAAACGAGGATGAACCAGCCCTTCAAAAAAGTCTCATACATGAAGAAAATCTGGCAGGCCTTCTTATGCCCTCCTGTGATTTTACAGACGAAGAAGATGAGAACTAAAGAGAACTTATCTGTTTACAAACATACTGGAAATTTCAATCAAAGCTGGCATACTCTCAAGAACATTTCTTATACTCTCATCTTACAGTACTGATTGGACAAACTTGAGGCCCACAAATATTTGCCGATTACCAACATTTACTCTAGAGCATGAGCATCTGTAGTCCAATAATCACCCATTCTTAGCCAGTATCTATCTTAACCAAGGTTGGTTTGGTTGACTCAACCAGGCTTCCCTTGGAAAAAACTGTTTTCAGTGTGTATTAGTCAGCTCTGGCTGCCATATCAAAATGCTGTAGACTGGGTGGCTTAAATAACAGAAACGTATTTTATCACAGTTGTGGCTGCAAGCCCAAGATCAAGGTGTCAGCAGGGTTGTTTTCAGTTTGTGGTGAGGGCTGTCTTCCTAGCTTTCAGACGGCCACCTCCTCACATGGCCTTTTCTTGGTGCCACATTCCAGTAAATGTTGATGAATACATTTTATCCTCATAGTACTCATGAAGTGAACAGAGAGAGTGAGAGAATGAGCCTCTGGTGTCTCTTCTAATAAGAAAACTAATCCCGTTAGATGAGGTCCCCACCCTTAGGACCTTATTTAATGCTAATTCTTCCTTAGAGGGCCCATCTCCAAATACAGTTGGGGGTTAAGGTTTCACCATGTGAATTTTGGGGAAACATAAGCATTCAGTCCAAAACCGTCTGCATAAAACATTTGTCAAGCCTGTGGTTTTCATTGTGTATACATGCAAATCTTTAAGCACAGAATTTTAAAAGGAGATGAGGGTTAACTCTGTTTTAAATATTGAGTCTGTGGTTTTTCATTTGTGTATGAATGCCTTCCACTTGGTGAATTAGGGTGTGCTTAGCATGAACACACCTTCAACATTTTGCTCTTGCCTGGCAGGTGGTAAGATGTGAACTAGGCTCTGTGCACAGATCCATCTGGCTTTTCTTTCCTGTATAATGTGAAGTTTTAAAATTAGACTAGAGTTATAAAATATCCCAAGTATTCAATACCAGACTGTTCAAAAAAATTAAAGATTCATAGCTGGTTACACAAAATAGAGAAAGCATTTGGGCTTTGGAATAGACAAAACAGATTTCAAATCCTGGCTGCTTCCCACACTCTGAAAGAATGTGGAAGTTGCATAAGTCCTCTCTGAGCATCACTTGCTTTATCTACAAATTGAAGCAACAATATTAACCTCCTGAGTACTGTGAGGATCAAATGTATTCATTCAGCTTGTACGGAATACCTAACTGGTATCAATATATAAACTATTTAACAACTAGTAAGAAGAGGGTACTGCCCAATCAGACTAGATATAGCCCATTGGAAAACAAAAACAAAAAAACCACGCAAACAAAAATTACAGGTAAATTTCAGCTGAATGCTTTGTGGGCCTGAAGGCGTAGGAGCTGGAATACAGAAATTAATGGGACAAGGTCCATACTTTGAGAGATTCAAAGTACTCTGAGGGAACGTCAGATACATAACAGAACAAATGTCACCTAGTGTTATAGATACTATGATAATGTTGTGGTCTGGGTATTTGTGTCCCTGCCAGATTCATAAGTTGAATCCTAGCCCCCAAGGTGAGAGAATTTGGAGGCAGGGACTTTGGGAGGTGACTAATTCAAGAGGGTGGAGCCCTCATGAATGGGATTAGTGTCCTTATAAATGAGGCTGTGGAGAGCTCCCTCACCCCCTCCACCATGTCTGGACACCATTGAGATGGTGTCATCCACAAATCAGGAAGTGGCCCTCACCAGACACTGAATCTGCCAGCAACTTGATCTCAGATATCCAGGCTCTAGAACTGTGAGAAACAAATTTCTGCCGTTTATAAGCTACCCAGTTCATGTCTTCTTTTTTATAGCAGCCTGAGTGGACGAAGACAGACAGTATGTCATGGATGAAAGTGACTAGTATAGAGCCTGGCGTATAGCAAGCTCTTCCCTTCATGTTGGGCTCGATAGGGAAAGAAACCTTTGGCGTCATTGTGAGATCAAGAATTATTTTATCTAATGTAAATGGCAAGGAGAGAGATAAAGCAGAAGAATGTAAAATACAGTGTGAATAAAAGGAAACCAATTTTTAAAAATCTAACATTCAAGTCTTTACTGGTACCATAGTGCATTGGTTTAATATGCCACCCTCCAGACACACATAATTTGTCACTGTTACCCCAAAGCACAAATAATCTCAATAATCTAAAAATAATAATTACCTTTTGTTTCTAGTGAACCAGGCATTGCATATGTGCATTTTATACATGTGATCTCATTTAATCCTCCCTGAACCTGCTAAGGAGGCAATATTATCTCTATTTTACCAGAGTTCTTGAAAACCGAAGGTCAGAAAGATAAAGTGAATGGCCAAGGTCACCTGACACAAGTATATCCATTGCTCAGAGATGGCTCCAGTCACCACCCTGCATAGAACCAATAACCTCCTGGAGGCTTCAGGGCAGCCTAATCCCTTGCCCTTTTCTCAGCTCATGTGAACTAATTGAAACAAAAGACAGCTCTTACCTAGAATCCCCATTCTAGGTAAGACATCATAAGACAATAGAATCCACACCTTAAAAAGAAACTGTTGTACTACGAAAAGATTTAAGAAAACAAATATTTTGCAGTGTCAGAAATATGATTACTGAATAATCCCTCCAATTATGCTAATATGTAACTGTAGAGAGAGGAAAGAAGGTGGAAGGGGTATAGAGAGAGGAAGAGAAAGGAGGAAGGATATTTCTTAAGCCAAGGGAGATTTTGGTGTTATCTGTGTGTCTGTGCATGTATAGTGATTTATAGTCTGCACTAGTCAAAAAAATGATCTGAAATGCTACCAATTTGGATTCCTTTGACACAAATATATGCCTTTAAGTAAAAGTGGTGCTAACTGAAAAATGAAGGCTGTCCTTACAACTGCATGCTCACCCACCAGAATAGGTCTGGGGGTTCTTTATGTTATGATCTGACACAGAAGTCACGCATGCTGTCTACCAGGTGGCAACACAAGAGTGCCATCCCTAATGGACTGGCCCAAGAGAGGGTGCAGAACAGTCAAAGCCCAGCCTGCAGTGGTTAACAAAGTCTTTGACTCTGCTTTTCTGTAGCTGATACCAAATTTTTGTTTTTTCAACCCATCCCCCGAACCTGCCTTCATCTGGCTCGGTCACAGAGACTTTCCAATTTTCTAATTTCACTTTCAAGTTTCTGGAGTGCCTTGGCTTTGCGTGACTGGTGGCATCCTGTGACGTAGCAGGCTCTTGCTGCTACAGCTCCTGGCCCCCTGGGACGTGTGGGGCTGCGTGACTGAGTCACACCAGTGGATTTCTTTGTTCCATCTGCCTATTCCTTGCTCCTGCCTGGGCCACACAGATCGACAGTTACCATTTATTACCTTCTGCAATGAAATCACAGGGTGGGGTGCGATAATATTGCACTTCAGGGTCCGCACCAGAGGCCAACTATTAATTCTAATCCTAGAAATAAAACCAAAGTTCAGGGGCCAAAGCCCATTGCTATGTGTCAGGACAGAGGACACAATGAGCCAAGCTGGGCTAGATTTGGTGTGGTAAACAACTAGAAAAATAGGAACTGGAAAAAATGGAAAGAGAATCCAACCTAAGTCCAGCTTGGTTGAAGGAGTGGTCTTGCCATCCAAGACTCCTTGCTGAGAAGGCCAGAGCCATGCTTTCCAGCTCATGCTATGGGCTTGGCACAACCACAGTCTCCTGTTCCCAGCCCACTCCTCCCATCAAGGAAATAATGAAGGGATGGTGACACTCTGGCTTTTGGTCAGATTGTGTAATATTAAAATAGGGATTAGCTAATAATAAGGATTAACTACTAATCATAAGCACTCACATTCACACACACTATTTCATATAACGCCCACTCACAAAAGCAGCATGAAGCTGTTTATTGTAAACATTGTAGCTACAGTAAGTCTACTAAGATGAGAGGAAAATGAACGCTAGCAAGTAACGAGTCTCAGACCTGAGCTTTCTGGTGACACGTGCAGAAAGCATGACAGGCGTAACTGCCAATTCAAGGGAAACGTATCATTATGCCTGGCAAAAGGAAATCGCTTGGATGGAAAAACCACTACGTGCCAAAAAATTGATTACTTTATGCAATCATCTCATCAGTTCCATATTTAAAAAAAGAGGAAGACAGACGATTTATCCCAAGCCAGAGCAGAAGTGAAGGAAGAGCTAGATTTGGGGGAAGAACATCCACTCTAATGTCTATCCGCTTTACCCTGAACAGAGCCTGCTTCTCCATGGGGGTATAATCAGGCTCTGACACAAAGACCAGCTTACAGAGGTTAATTCAGTGATCCCAATTGTTTAAATCTCATTGACTTTCAAAAGTCCATTTGTAAATTCATTTAACATGTTCATTCAGTTTCTGTTATGTGTGCAAGGAATACAAGGTTGATGAGACAGCTTTGCCCTCTATCCTCAAGGAACTGACTAAACTAGTAGAGGGAGAGACACAATGAATAAATTATTAGAGCAGATATCCAGTGTATGCTTTTTCTTATGATGACAAGTGATGATGAAGATGAGGATGATGATAGTGATGATGGTGATGATGATGTCTCAGAGAGACAAAAAGAAGAAAGAGAAAGAGGAAAAAAGGGAGAAGAGAAGGGGAAATGGGAGATGAAGGAGAGAGTGGGTAAAAAGAGAGGGAAAAAGAAAAAAATCTAGTTGTCTTTAGCCATCATGTAGCCCAGTCTCACATCTCAGCCTCCTCTGTCCTGGAGACTTCATTCTCTTGTTTTCTATCTGACTCCAGCAACAAAGATATAGGCTCAAGCTCAAAAGCTTATCTCAGCACTGTTAACTAAGTGACTTCAGGAGGGACAACATTTTTAAGGACATCATCTCTGTTTTGCTTGGACTTTACAAAACGCCTTCAGAAATCCTCTCCCGTGCACTGGTCTTGAAGACAGAGGCAGTGTCGTGGCTGAAGCAGAGACTGGAATAGGCAAGGATGAGCTTCAGATGAGGATGAACTTTAATTGCCTTCCTTTTTCAGAGCTGTTGCTGAGCACCTGTCGCTTAGGGGGAGGTGGTGGAGGGCAGGAGCAAGCGAACAAACACAGCTTGTGCAGGAAAAAGACCCAACTTCTTCTAGTGCCCATGCAGCTGCATCAATAACAGGTACAGGGGGTGGATAACCCCCAAAATTCCTTTGACACTTGAGGAAGTGCACACAGAATGGTCCACACGCTTGCTTTTAATAATGGATTATATGTTATGTGTAGAATGTAAAGCTCCCGAAACTCCAGAGAAAACAGTTGACATTCTACCTACTGTGAATTTCAAATGTTTTATCTTAGCATTCTCTTTTGGGAAGAGCCCAGAGGTCCTTAGAGCCCAGAAGCCATAAGTTCTTAGAGTCTTGCACTTAGTTGGTGGAGCAGCAGCCAGAGTGCTCTTATGTGGGGCCACCCCTCTGACCGTACCACAAGCCACTGCTTGCATTGGAGAAAATGGTACCCAACTGCATCTCTGGTTGACAGAGCAACCTTTCTGATCTGTGGTCCATTCCCTACTGGCTGTGTGACCTTGCGCAAATTACTTGACCTCTCTGGGCCTAAGATGAGTCCAAAATCAATAGTAGCAGTGGCACTGGAAGGAAGTTAACAGGGTAGCCTGGAAGGGTAAATAAGTAGAAAGCAAGGAAATAATAACATCGAATTAATTCCCTATCACTTGGCTTACTGCCTTCCATTTGTCAGTTATAATTATCCCTAGACCTCAAGACAGATATCTTTAGTTTTGTTCTAAGATGAAGAGTTACTGAGACTCAGACAAGGTCAACCAGTTGCCCAAGGCCACAGAGTCAGTAAATGGCATGGCCAGGATTTGAACCCCAGTCAAAACGTTTTCCTCTGCCTCAGACACGGTTATGTAACACTGCCTCCCTGAGCGACTCCCTCAGTGGATGGATGTGAGTGAGAACAGGGACCCCAGGGCACTTCCCAGAGTTCTGTTGTTGGTGGGCAGTTCTCTAGGAAGACTGGAAGGGGAAATGCAGAGTCCATGTGGGCATCCACAGTGTGTTTGGGCACCCAAAGGACAACCACACGCTTGTCTTTCCATGGACTGCTGAGGCTCACCTTCCCCTCACCACCTTTCTGCTCCAAATGTTAGCTGTGCTTTGGTCTTCACTTGGCGACCTCCCACTGTTCCCTCAAGTGAACAGGACCTGGTGTGTGCCCTCATCACACTGACGGGAGTATGCCCTCTTATCCGCCCTGATTGTTGAAATACCATTTCCTTTCTGGTTACCTGAACCACACACTTCCCTGCTTTCTTCCTATCTCTCTGATTGCTCTCAGACTTCGTGGCCGATAGCTCGTCACCTGGCTGCTTTGGTCACGATCTCTCTGTTTTGTGTCTTCTCCTCCCCTTTTCTCTCTTCCCCTTTCCTCTTCTCCTCTCTCCCCTTCTCTGCTCTTCTCCCTCCACACTTGCTCTCACTGCGTGATCTCATGTGGTCCTGCAGAGCCAGTCATCACCATGGGCTGCTATCACTGCCTCCCCGTGTCCATAACCAAGTAAGGGCTCAACATCATTTAGAAATTTTTAACAATTGGCAGTCAAATGGATTTAAATGTCTAAATATTGGAAAAAGACTCTAAATTTGAAACGTACATCTCAAGATTATCTGTATTGAGATGATGGTTGAAGCTAAGGAAGTGGCCAGAGTTATCCAGGGAATGTGTGTGAGAACAGCCCTAAGGAATACTAATAGTTACAGGAAGAAGAGAGAGTGAGGGTCCCTTGGAGAAGAAGGAGCCACAGTTGCCAAGGCAGTGGGAGTGAAACACAGAAGGCTCGCAGTGTTATGAGCCAAGGGAAGTGAGAGTTCTGTGGTACAGGGTGGTTGACAGCATCTGAAGGCCCAGGAAGGGCGCAGAAACATGCCCTTTAGATCTAGCAGTGGAAAGGTCACTGCTGCCTCAGAGCGGGTGCCCGTAGAGGTGGCTCTTTTCCCCAGGGAGGCCAGGTGCATTCATGCCTCCAAGCCTTTGAACATTGCATTCTCTTACACCTAAAATGCCTTTTCTTTTTCCATTTCTTTTTCTAGAAAATTGATACTCATCTTGCAATGCTTGTTTATTTAGTCAACAAATATTTATTAAATGTCTACCATGTGAAGGGTTGTTTGACAATCTCTCAAATGTCATTTTCTTCATGAAATCTTTGCCAATCCTTTGCAGATGTAAAGTCTTTCTTCCCTGTGCAACCACAGCACCCCGTAAACCTCCCTCCATAACCCTCAACCCCCAACCCATGGAACTGGGGGCAGTTATTTACTCTCTGTCTCTAGAACAAATTCTTGAGAGCAGGAAACTGGTTTTATTCATGTCTGTATTTATAGCACTACATTGTATGTTAAATTCATTTACCAACTGACTGTTTACCTTTTTATTAAAAAATCATTTTGTTTTTGACCTCTTACTACATGACAGGCATTGAGGATACACTGATGACAGTCCACGGCCCCTGTTATAAAAGAGGATACATTTACCCTGCCTGGAAAAAAACAATATATGTTGGAAGTGTCATTGAATGAATTTGAGCGAAGGAATAAATGTGGGTGTACATGTATGAGGCAAGACACTTCTCTCCATTATTCTCCAATCGTTATGTGTTAAAGGAAGAAAGAGCATTTAGTTCCTTCCATGACAAGAATGGTGGTCTCGTTTTATATAACCAATTAATTAACTATTTATAAATAGGGCATAGCTTCCTTCACAAAGGTCCGTAGTAATTCTGCTCAATCTACACGATGGTCACAACTTTACCTGTTCCGACATCTACCCCATCAACATGTCTTGAAATCTGGAGAAACTGTAAATAATGGGGTACAGCCTGCGTTGCTGGAAGCATGAAATGGCTGCCAGATTGCTCTTCTATTTTTAAATTGCGTAGACACAAGTAGCAACTATGAAAAAGACAAGGCTAGTATTTGTCAAACCACAAGTGCACTGCAAGATGATTTCAGAGAGGGTTTTATGTACGACATGTCGCAGTCACTGGAAGCTGAAAAGCAGTTGTGAGCCCACCTGGTATTAAGTGAAATTATTGAAACTATGATTTGAAATGGATGCTTTGCTCCCTTTTCCTCCTCCCATTGCAGATTCTGCTGACCAATAATTTGAGTCCATCCATTTATCCCCTATACCAGAATAAGTCTTCCTAAGGGAAATCTAAACAGTTCTCAGAATGGGATCTCGTTCCTTGCTCCCTGCCTGCCTGCTTCTTTTCCCGTGTATTATTTTTTAAATACCTGACATAAGGTACTCTCTGTGATAAGTCATGTGAGCACAAAGGCAAATGTGACTCAGTTCCCGACCTCACGTATTTCCTGGTTAAGTTGAGAAGCAAAATATTAAGTTTTCCCCACTCTCTTCTCTTTGCTCCTAGGGCAGCCCCTACATAATGGCATTACACTAAGTATCACAGTGAATCACAATTATTTCTACTATTGTCTTTATTTGCCTAACACTCTTCTTCTACCTCCTCTCCTTAAAGACTACACCATTCCGGTTGCAAAAATGAGTTTGAGACTGAGACCTGGCCAATGGCAATAGAGCATCCCCTGGGCCACACAATTGATTCAGGAATGTCCACACAACCCAAACCATACAAACTGAAAGCTCGCTGGGAATTTTCTGCTGGGACTAAGAATAAAGAAGATCTTCTTCCCTTTGCATGCAGGAAGCTATAAGAATGTGACTCCACCTGACAGCACATTTGCTGTCACAGGGATAAATCCTTGAGAATAAAGATGATCAGTAAAGAAAAGTAGTGATGAGAGCCAGGCAGAAAGATATCCAGCAACATCGAGTCCCTTGTTCCTGTCCCTAATATACCCGGAATTCGCTAGTCAATACTCTTAAAATAAGGGTTATCTATCTGTTTGCTTGCTTGCTTAAATTAGATCAAGCTGAGTTTTTGACATTTCAAATGAAAGAACCCTGACTGACAATGAGAATTGGTACCAGGAGTAGAGATGAAAGTTTTGAAAACTGAAATGTGAAGCTGATTTTGTCAAGATGGGAGAAAGGAGTCTCATTGCCCTCTCTACACTCCCCCACCGTCCTAACCGGAAGGTTGGAAATACTGTGTTGCAAGGTAGTTCAGCATCTGATTGCAGATTTCTTGGAGTCTTGGAACTTTAACCTTGTGCCCCAAAATACCAGAATGTTAGTGACCTGGTAGAAAAATAGGAGGGCATTGGATTGTAGGCTCTTCTTTATTCTTCAGTAAACTTTAGTAAACTTCTACAACAAGGAGACAAACTGATCTATCTGAAAGCAAAAAGGAAATTGTGTGCACCTGTGTATAAGAAGCCCTTTCCAGACGGCCTTGGCACTGCTAAACTATAAAGGTTAGGCAGTAGAGGGCTCTGTAGAATTGGAAAACTAAGTTTTCTACCCCACGATGTAGTTAGTAAGCACAAAGACGGGGAACTGGGGAATGTGGAAGAAGATCAAATTCCCCCTACCTAACAAAGTAAATTATTCCCTACAGCCTAAGCAACTTGGATGCACTTGTGGGGAGGGAAGAGAGTTAGCCTTGCCTTATCAGCCTGTCCTGTCTCTCACTTTTCTCTGAGGTAGGAGTCAAGGCAGAAACCATTAATCCGAGGCCAAGAAGGATGGTCAGAATGTCAGGCCTATTGCTAAGCAATCAAAAGGGCAGGGTACTGATTCAAAGATAATGACCAGACGTGGTTTCTGGCATCAGTCCTGCTGTCCTTAGGAAATGAAACTGTCAGATAGCTGACTGGGATTTTCAAGAATACTTATGGCTAGAGAAACACCAAACATCATAAAAAGAGGTCTGGATTGCACATTCCCTGAGACAGTCCCCAGGCTCATCTAAGCATATTAAGTAAAAGTTCAGCCACAGAATGAGATTTATTCTCACTGCACTGCACCTCTTAGGAATGGCCCAGGATGATACCAGATAAGTGAATTCATCCAGGAGGCAGATTCTGTGGCAATTATATTGATTGAACAAGGAACTCAGCCTATTGTTAATAAGCAAGACAACAGATGGATGTACATTTCCATCCCTTTCCATCGATGTATTGCATATCTGGCCAGAGAACAATGCATATCACTTCCTCCTTCTCCCTTTTCTCCATGAGATATTTATGTTGACTAATATTTTACCATAAAACTGTTTATTGTAGGAAGCATATAGTTATCGTTAGCCCAAAGATTGTGGAATCAGTTTCTAAGCCTCAACTAGACATCAGAGAGAAGAAGGTATAACATTTAAAAACCCTGAATTTGGGAATGAAAATGATATCTGGACATAAATTTGGAAGCAGTAATTATACAGGGTAGCTGCACTGTATTAGGTGGGAGTATTTTTGGAATTTTATGAATGCTAAAAAGCTTTTGCAAATATGTTGTAAAATTGAAGATTAGACTATACATGGTACACAAGTCCCCTTTCTTCTGGTAATTAGAAATCATTTCCTTTGGCCACCACGGATGTGGGAAAATCCAAGTTTAGGCCTCTCAAATTATTCAGTTCCCTAGGATTGTTTCAATACCAGTCTGTATCTTTACTTGGGATTTTTCTGCTGTTAACCATTGAGGAGAGGTTGCCTCTGTTCTCAAGAATTTTGGAGCTTCAAGAATAAATCCCTGAACAATTTGGTGGCCAATTTATGTTTTTGAGGAAGGCAAAATCAAGGGAGAAGAAGAGATACGGTAAGTCCAACACAGAGTTCACAATTTTGGTCTCTGATGTCTTCAGAACTTTATTGGTTCTTGTGGCTCCCCCTACAATTATATGAACCAATCCACTATCTTTCCAGTTAATTCCCTTTTTCATTCCTTTGGTTAAAAATGGATTTCTGTCACTTCTAAATGAAAAAGCTCTGACACGTACTCTTTTCCATGGTGTCATTGAACATTCATGTAACATAACAGAAATTTTTTAACTGTTAAAATATTTTAACCCAAATTAATAACTCACTGACCACTTAATTAAGAAGGAATGACTATAAAAGAGAGAATTTATAGAAATCATTATTAATGGTCTTCCAATTTAAACATTTATTATCCTCACAAACAGTGTGACTCAATCAGGTAGCATAAATGTTCACTCAATAAATACAATATAGCTAAAAAGCAGTAGAGCAGAGTGTTTAAGATCCTGGCCTTCACAGCAGACAAGGCCCAGGCGGGGCCCTCATTGTATCGACTAATGGTGTGGCTTTGAAAAACTTAATTACCTCCACTCTGCCTTCTTCATCTATAAAATTATCATGATACTATACATGTTGTAAGGGTTCACTAGTAATGTAAGCAATACTCTCGGTATTACTACAGTACGTAATTCATGATTGATAAATGGTGTTCTCCTTGACACTCTCAGCTATTTCTTCAGATGTTACTAACACGGTGAGAGATTCCTATACATATCAGAGTCACGCAGAGCTCTCTGGTCATTATTCCAAATTGTATAACTGTCTTGGTACCAATCAATACTAGAACCTATGCAACCCTTCTGTGAAATGCCCAGTTCTTAGTGCTAAAAGGTATCTCAAATGATTCAAGAAAAGGCCTGAAATGAAGTACAGAGAAACAATGTAGACACTCAAGTGCTCACTTCTCTACACCCCCCTTTTCCATTTTATATGTAACCAATGGAACACAATTATGAAAAACTCAATTAAGATAAGCTTGTCTTAAAAAAATAAACACACATTCAATTTACATCATTTCTTAGAATTAGTTTGGTAGGGGAAAAAATTCTGATAATACTATTAAATTTTCCATTCAACTCTCAGCCAGAGAACAAGGGCTGCTGGCAATAATTGCTTTTTTAATGATTCACTGCAACTCAGGGTAAACCCTGGTGTAATTATAGTCTCATAGAGGAAGTACCTTATGATGAGATTTTGGACAGAGCCAAAATATCATTTTGTACTTTCTGCCTCTTTCCATAAAAGCTTTTCATGTCTCTTATTTCTGACACTTATCTAGTAAGTCCATTTATAGAAATTATCATTTTCTCTTCAAAAGCTAAGTAGGTGTGTGTTTAAGTAAGAGAGACATAGAATTATCCTTTAAAGTGGCTTAGAGAGCTCATTCAACCATAATTCTTACCTGTTCTGTACTCTGGGCATCTACTTCATTGATCTCACTCTGCAAACCAGCTTTTTGTGTTTCTCGATGCATGTGGCAAATAAATGACCTCTTAGCTCAGACATGGAACAACCTCAACTTTCAGTTAAGCACCACACCCAACTACATGGTTTCTCAGTGCAATGTCCCAATTCTAAATTCCAGGGAAAGCAAATCTAATTTAGCCCAGCATGAGCCGGGGAGAAAAAAGCTCATGGGGAACAAACATTTCTCCCCGCTGAGTGTGCAGAAAAAGTAGTTATTGGGTAAGAGGCTGAGAGTTGAAAAGATTCCCCAAAAGGGTCTACTGCACAAGTATTATCTCTTGTTTACTGAGGAGGAAATTGAATCCCAGAAAATTGAAGTTAATCAAGTCATCCAGTTGGCGAGTGTGCAGTTTTGAACTTGGATCTGTCTGACTATGAAGCTTGTAATTTCTATTCAATTAATAATTTTCATAGTGGAATGCATAGTATGGTTCTTTGGATTTAAGAAAAACAATGTTAGTAAGTATATAGTCAAATTCAGAATACTGTAATGGTGGTGTGTAAATCAATTATATCTCCAGTATAAAGGTTAAAAGGAAAAACTATTAAAAATAACTATAGCTACAATAATTTGTTAGGGATATACAATATAAAAAGACGTAAATTGTGACATCAAAAACATAAAATATGGGAGGGGAAGTAAAAGTGTAGAATTTGTATATGCAATAAAAATTAAGTTGTTATCAGTTTAAAGTAGCCTGTTATAATTATAAGATGTTTTATATAAGCCTGTGGTAATCATAACAAAAAAAACCTATAGTAATTATGTGAAAGACAAAAAGAAAGAAGCCAAAGAATACCACTACAGAAAGTCATCAAATCACAAAGGAACACAGCAATAAAGGAAAAAAAGGAACAAAAGATCTATAGCCAGAAACAATTAACAAAATGGTAACAGTAAGTCCTTATGCATAATAATGCCGTGAAGTATATCTTACCTATCATTTACTTTGATTATAAATAAATTAAATTCTCCAAACAAAAGACAGAGTGACTGAATAGATTTTTTTGAAGACCCAAATATATGCTGCCAACAAGTGACTCACTTCAGTATTAAAGACACTCAGGTTGATAGTAAAGGAATGTAAAAATTATACCACACAGATGAAAACCAGGAGAGGAGAGCTGGATAGCTATCCTTATATCAGACAAAATACACCTTATGCCAAAAATTGTAAAAAGAGACAAAAGAAGTTATTATATAATCATAAAGGGATTGATTCATCAAGAGGATATAATAACTGTCAGTACATATGTGCCTAAAATTGAAGGTCCTAAATATATAATGCAAATATTAATAGCTCTGAAAAGAGAGATAGATAGCAACACAATAATGGTAGGGAACCTCAATGCCCCACTTTCAACAATGGATAGATCATCTAGACCAGGGGTCCCCAACCTATGGTGAGTAGTATAATTATTTCATTATATATTACAATGTAATAATAATAGAAATAAAGTGCACAATAAATGTAATGCCTTTAAATCATCCCAAAATGATCCCCATCTCCCTGGTCCATGGAAAAATTGTCTTCCTTGAAAACGGTCCCTAGTGCCAAAAAGTTGGGGACCACTGATCTAGACAGAAAATCAATAAGAAAACATTCGACTACACTTTAGACCAAATGGACCCTAAAACACATATACAAAACATTCCATCCAACAGCATAAAAATACACATTCTTCTCAAGCACCCACGGAACATTTAATAGGATAAATCATCTGTTAGGCCAGAAAACAAATCTTAACAAATTTAAGAAGATGAAAATCATATCGACTATCTTATCCAACCACAGTGACATGAAACTAGAAATCGATGACAGGAGGACAATTCAAAAATTCACAAATACAAGGAAATTAAATAACCTGCTCCTAATCAACAGATCAAAGAAGAAATCGAAGACAAATAACAAGGAAACACAATATATATGAAACACATGGGAAGCAGCAAAAACCGTTCTAAGAGGGAATTTTATAGACATAAATGCCAACATTTGGCTTTACTGGTGAATTCTACCGAACATTTAAAGATGAATTAATTCCAATACTTAAACTCTTCCAAAAAATTGAAGAGGAAGAAACACTTCCAAACTCATTTTATGAGGCTAGCATAAACCTGACACCAAACCCAAACAAGAACACTGTAAGAAAAGAAAATTACAGGCCAATATTCCTAATGAATATAAATGCAGAAATTCTCAAGAAAATACTAGCAAACTGAATTCAACAGCACGTTAAAAGAATCATACAGCATGATCAAGTGAGACTTATCGCTTGGCCATAAAGATGGTTCAACATATACAAATCAGTAATTGTGATACATCACATTAACAGAATAAAGGATAAAAGTCAGAGTTGAGGAAGATGGCTGACTAGAGACATCAGTTGCCATATCATCCCAGAGGGAAGGAAGGGCTTCAGATAGAGAAGAGAAGGGAATGGGTACTACCAAAGATGATGAACAGAACAGCATCCCACATATCGATTCTATGTCTTAATGTTAAAGGTTTAAATGTGCCACTCAAAAGACATAAGCTGGCTGAATGGATGAAAAAAACACAACCCAATTATCTACT
>RJWJ010009803.1:0-48917 GCA_004363605.1 Indri indri | reverse complement strand
GTCTCACTCTCTTGCCTGGGGCGAGTGCCGTGGCGTCAGCCTAGCTCACAGCAACCTCAAACTCCTGGGCTCAAGCAATCCTACTGCCTCAGCCTCCCGAGTAGCTGGGACTACAGGCATGCGCCACCATGCCCGGCTAATTTTTTCTATATATATTTTTAGCTGTCCAATTAATTTCTTTCTATTTTTGGTAGAGACGTAGTCTCGCTCTTGCTCAGGCTGGTCTCGAACTCCTGAGCTCAGAACGATCCGCCCGCCTCGGCCTCCCAGAGTGCTGGGATTACAGGCGTGAGCCACCGCGCCCGGCCTCCTAGAGCTTTCTTAAGTGTTCTCATAACATGAGAGCTGGCTTCCCCCAGACTGTGTGATCCAAGAGAGAACATGCAAGCAAGCAAGCACCTGAGAAGAAGGACACGGTCTCTTACGACTTAATCTCGCAAGTGACATAGCATCACTTCTGCTGAACGCTAGTGGTCACACATACCAATGCTGGTCCAGTGTGGAAGAGGACTGACCATATCACGGTGTGAATGTCGGGACACAAGGCCATTTTGGAGGCTGGCTCCCACGGAGTCTATCATATCTCTATGTTGTTTACATTCCCGGCTGGCCCACAGGAGGCGAGTTATTTTAACTGTTCACAGTCAGTTACAGATTGAACTCCTGCCTACTCTTTCCCCAGTTCTCACTACTGCACTTGACTAGTCTTTAAAAATTAAAAATAATAAAAGAATGACCTAACAGTTTTAATTTTAAATGTATTTACATTATGCTGAAATTCAAACTTTACAACTACTAACATCTATGATGAAAAATTTTTAAATGTGCCTGGGGGGTATATATTTTTTAAAAATTCTTTTGGAGGTGAGAGAGTAAGTTTGAAGACTATTGACTTCTACTAGTAGTCTGTCTTTTATGCAGTGTGTCCCTCTTAATCATGTTCTTCTGGCTCTTTGTCTCCCCCATGTGGTGCTCTTTTCTCTTAAAGGTATGGACAACTGATAAATGAAAGATGAACTTCAAATTGGAATCAAAATTTGGGTCCTGATTTGTGAATTGAAAAGATTGCTTGAAATCCTGACTGTCCCTGAAAATCTAGGATTTCTGGTTATAAGAAAATGGATCAGGAGCTCTTTTGTTTTTTCTGTTTATTTTTAGTGGTATTTACTAAACAGATAGCTAAGTGCGTTCTATGAGCAAGGCACTGTACAAGAGCTGTGGGGGACACCAAAGGAATATAATATACTATCAACTGAAGTTATAAGCTGGTCCCTGGATGCTCAGAGAAGAAACAGTTTTTGTTTTTTTTTTTTTGCATGCCAAAAAAACCATACACAACTGTCATATTCTTACAGAATAGTTTTGAAAAAATTGTATACAATTTGCAGAGGTGAAATTCTATTTGCTTTTTGATTAGGTATGCCCCAATGTATATGTTTAATGAAGGCATTTTATACCTCAGGTTTACAGAACAAGTTCAGTTGATATAAGCCAAGAATGTACAAAACCAGTAATTACGGATATAACTGCTAAAAAATATGTTGATGTTTTACTGGAGCATAACACAGTGAACATAAATTTAAATGACAATTTGAGTATTTTATTAGAAACATGCCTTGAGACTTGACCAGGACTAGTATTTTATTCCTTACAATTTACCGTTTCATAATAAAGCTGTCCTATCACTCTTAAGTGGAAAATGTGTTATGTCTTACTTGCATCAAGTTGAGTTAAACAATATGCATCCAACATGGCTAGAATGTTTTCTTAAGTGCCATAAGCACTAACTAAACTACAGAGAACTAAAATTAAACAAAGAACTGCAAAACACGGACTCCCTTGGGAAATTTCCAATCTAAGCTAAACGGACCAAGTATAGGATAGAATTGTAAGAAGTTAGTGGCAAGTGTCAAGGTGGGGATCTCACGAGGAGCTCACGGGCAGGTTGGAGAAAGAATTTTTGCACAGAGTTTAGGATAGAAAGAAGTACAAAGTTTATTTTCCTCGGGGCCGGGGGGTAATGGCCACGCACACAGAGAAAGGAAATGGGCAGCCGAGGGAAAGTTGCTTAGAGTTTTAAAGGGTAAAATGGCTTTTCCCCCTTGCTTTAGCAGGCTGGTAACAGAAGCAGCGGCAAAGCTGTTCTTTTTCTTTCTCTGTGAGGCCAGCTTATCTGAGCCCTTGGAACTTGGTGCTGGCGAGAACCGAAGTGGGGAGTTCGGACCCAACTGTGCACTCAGGGGTCTTCGGGGCTGAGAAGCGAGTCTTAGAGAGAACAAGTTAGGGCCACAGGTGTTTTAATTAAAACAAACGGTAGTTGTGTTGTGAGTTTTCTCTTCAAAGGGGCGATTATGTGCTGTGAGTTTCCTTACTTTCCGTTTGATAGTTTATTTTCCTCTGTTAGGTAGGTTATTAGTAAGGCCACCTTTCATTTCCCCCGTCTTTGGTTAAAATTAAAATTTTTATTTAATGAATTCAGAAACTGGGGAATATGAAGGGGGAGGTCTCATCTTTTGTAGTTGTTTTCTGCTGGGTCAGTGGGTAGAGAGTTCATTTGGGTCATGAAGGGTAAGGGGTTGAAGACGGACAGTTTTAAAAGTAAGATTAGAGGCAGAATGGGGGTGTCACTGAAGAGAAACCGCTAAGGCTTGGTTTTGTATGAATGTTACTAGATAGCGGAGAATGTAGGGTCCAAAAACAAGAGCTAAAAGCAGAATCATGAGGGCCCCTAATGGAGGTGTTAGCCAAGAGAACCATGGCCACAGGTTGAGTTTAAAATCCCACCAGTCAGATACACCGGAAGTTCCTTGTTCATGAAGTGTATTAGTCCTTTTTAGAATGTCTTGAATGTTAGTTTGTATTTTTTCTGACTAGTTAATAAACAAACAGTGATCTTCTCCTAGTATAGCACATGTGTCTCCATGACTAGCAGTTAGGAGATCAAGAGTTCACCTATTTTGCAAAAACAACTGCCAGGGAATTTATTTGTTGTTGTAATAGTCATTTGTTGGGCTTAGTCTATGGCTGATTGGCTTATTTCTAAAGACAATCTTTGGGTTGTAAAGACTGAATTAAAAATAAGCCAGCAGTGTCAGTAGCAAGCCCTGTTGTTATTCCAATTACCTTGAGGACAACAAAGGCACTGTGGTTGATCAGGGGTGTGAGGAATAAATGGGGAGAGGAAAGATGTTGATAAGAGTAAGGTTAGGGATTATACATGCCAGAGTACAAGTTCCCATCCACTTTGTCAAGAGGCATAGGTAAGCATTTGATTCACAGAGAAAGTAAGTTCGGTTTTTGGGATTTAGACAAATATCTATGGATATATTGAAACAAAGCATTGTAAGGTGGTCTTTATAATGTTCTATGCCTTCATAAGTGTAAGTTAGTCATTTCAGCCAATGGCGGTAAACATGAGGTATATGTAGGAATCGCAGAGAGGTAACCTGTCCAATTGAAAGAAGGAACAGTAGAATTCCATCCTACCCTGTAGGCCTGAGGGGTTTTTAGTTTTTGACATCCCTGGCAGTTGATGTTTCTAGGTTGGAATCAAAAGTTTTTTCCCTTGAAAGGCCATGATTGTGGGGTGGGGGGCAAATGCTAGTCCCCAATAGCTTGTTTGGGTCCAATTGGTAGTGACATTATGGGGTTTAGGAAAATATATGCTACAAAAAGGGATTCGGGTGAGTACAGTAACCTAAACATGGTTAGCAGTCAGCTGGACAGTGTGACTGTAAGCCTGGGAGCCATCAGAAAACTCTCCTGCAAAGGGTCTGGGCAAGATGGACTTACAGGCACAGGGGATCTTGTTGTACCAGTGAGACTGAGGCGAATATTGTTCCCTGGAGATTAAAGTTAGCTCTATTATGCAGAGAATCTAGGTGGAGGCAGTTTAATCCAACGCTTTGAGCAGGACCGAGAAAGGTCCACAGTTTTAAAAAGTAGAAGGGCCTCCTGGACTGTAGGCAAATAGGATGTTTTATAATGCCCATGGTGGGGGGTGTGAAAAGCAAGATTATCATTAAGGTTTCAGCATGGGCAGAAATAGGATGGGCCTGGTATGTGAGCTGTGTTGTGGCACCTGTAGAGCCATACGAAAAGTATAAAGAAGAGAAAAAGGGTGGTAAGAAGCCATATATAGCAGAGCATATTATTAAAGCTCATGGTTCTCATGCTTTTTGTCAGGTGAATCAGTCTGGTATCTGTGATGGGCTGGCAGACGAGGTTGGTGGACTCTCAGGGAGCTGGTGGTGGGTGGAAGAAGGCTCCTCTGGAGGATCTGTAGGCTTGAACTACAGAGAGGTGACTCTAGAACGGAATTCCCACAAGTTTAGCTGTAGTGGGAGTGGTGAGAATTTTTTGAAAAGGGTCCTTTCATGGGGGTTGTAGGGGGCCTGTTTGTCCTAGGAGATCTTTGAATAAGACCCAGTCTCCAGGCTGTAAATGTTGCAGCCCCTTTAAATTAAAAGGTTGAGGTTTAGGAAGGTGAGTGTCTGTATATTTTCATAAGAATTTGTCGAGTTAGTTTGACGACTGGCAGGAGAGGCAGTGGGGAAATTGAGGTGAAAGATTACAAAAGGACTGATCTCCCATACATAAATTTAAAGGGGACTGAGAAACAAAGGTGTCTTAGGGGAAATGTGGAGTTTGAACTAATTCTCTCTCTTGAAATAGACCCTTACAATTTTACACACCTGTCTCTTTTGCAATAGTCCCTGGGCCTAGAGGAAGAATGTTTGTAGTTTTTTTTTTTTTTGAGACAGAGTCTCACTTTGTTGTCCAGGCTAGAGTGAGTGCCGTGGTGTCAGCCTAGCTCACAGCAACCTCAGACTCCTGGGCTCAAGTGATCCTCCCACCTCAGCCTCCCCAGTAGCTGGGGGTATAGGCGCGAGCCACCATGCCCAGCTAATTTGCTTGCTTGTTTCTATTTTTAGTTGACTGGCTAATTTTTTTTCTATTTTTAGCAGAGACGGGGGTCTCACTCTTGCTCAGAGCTGGTCTTGAACTCCTGAGCTCAAGCAATCCTCCCGCCTTGGCCTCTCAGAGTGCTAGGATTACAGGCATGAGCCACCACACCTGGCCTGTTTGTAGTTTTAGTAGCAGTAAATAAGGTTGGGCCAGGCAAGATTTAACAGTTTTAAATCCTGGAGACATCAGATAAACTTTCTTATTTTACTTAATAGTTGTCATGACTTTGGAAAACAAAGTTAAGAGAATCAGTAATGTTTTTAAACAAAAGGTAAAAAAAAAAATTTTAGTTCCATAATATTTTTTGAAGAAGCAAATCTTGGACTATAGATGATTATAAACTGTTGTTTAAGAAGAATCAAAGTAAAACAATAATTGTCTGTGGATGATAAAAAGTCTTACAATAGCTATGGCCAAAGATACAAAGGAGAACTGGCCATCTCTGTGGCACACAACAATCTAGCATAGATATTATTATTGATAATATATATACAGCCTTGGAACAGATATTTGCAATATATTTATACAAATTCAACCCAAAGAAAGTTAAACAGTCTCATATTTGACAATGCATTCCTGTACGGTTTAACATAGCGATAAGCCCAATAAGTTTCTCTTTTTTAGTGGCTCCGTTATTAAAAGCTAGTTTGAGGTTAAAAGGACTAAATTTAGAATTTCGTTCTTGGAAAGCCTGCCAAACATTACAGGTATGAAACATTTGTTTAAATAGAATCACAAATCACTATAAAACAATGGCCTTCTTTTAACGAAGAGTGATAGTCATTGGAAGACTTTAAAGGCAATGCAGGAAGTCATATGGGTAGAAATTTCAACCCTAAAAGTTTAGTCTTTCTAGTTAGTCAAAAATCCAACAAAGACAATGCAGGGATTATCCTTTTTTTTGAGACAGAGTCTTGCTCTGTTTCCCAGACTAGAGTGCAGGGGTATCAGCCTAGCTCACAGCAACCTCAAACTCCTGGGCTCAAGCAATCCTCCTGCCTCAGCCTCCCTAGTAGCTGGGACTACAGGTGTGCATCACCATGCCTGGCTAATTTTTTCTATTTTTAGTTGCCCAGCTAATTGCTTTCTATTTTTTTTTTTAGTAGAGACAGGCTTTTGCTGTTGCTCTTGCTCAGGCTGGTCTCAAACTCCTGACCTCAAGCGATCCTCCCACCCTGGCCTCCTAGAGTGCCAGGATTACAGGCGTGAGCCATGGTACCTGGCCACATAGGGATTATCTTGACCAAAATTCTTGTCTCAGGCCAGTCACCAAAAAGGCAAAGCTTCTGTAGTGAGTGTGTTTTGTCTGTCTGTTCTTTATGGGAAGCCCATCCAGAGAACCTGGAAGTCAAACCCAATGAAAAGGGCACCTGAATTATTGACAGTGTGTCCAGGGTCAGGAGTGAACAGTATAATACAGGGGAACGTGAATAAGAGAAATTAGCGCCTTGAATAGGTGAAATGACTAAATTTTTTGACCATATGCTGTCACAAAACATTTGTCATGAAACAGGATCACAGTTACCATAAAATTATAGTCATTCACCTAGCCAGACTGACAATTAAAAGATTTTAAAAAGCAAAAAAAATCTTAGAGACTCAGCTTATAAGGAGGCAATCTGTTTTCTTTCCTCCCCTCTTTTCAAAAGGTGAACAAAATCTTTTATTTTTAATATTGTATGAAAATTTTATGTAAAAGAGAAAACCAAATTTTATTTTTGTTTTTAGTTTTAAATGAGTTTTCAATGTTCACACTGCTGTCGGAACTGGCTGTTTTAAGTAACCTTGGATTCATGATTAACATAGTGAGTTTTATCTTAACACCAGTAAGTTAGCAACTGCAGCTTTAAGCAGGCAGAATAATATAGAGATAGTTTAATAAACTCTATTTTAACTCTACAATGGCAGCTTGACCTACCTTTGAGTTTTGAACTTTTGGATGTACTTTGTCTATTAGTTTAAATGTGTACAAGAACAGAAATTTCAGAAGTTTTAAACATAAGTCTCACAACTAAGAACAGAAAACTTTGTTTTAACCAGAAACTTTAAAATTATAGTCAACTTGATTACATACAAAATTTTTTATAAGTTTTCTTTTGTGAATCTTGACATGTACTGACCATTTATAACATATTTAAGTTTTTTGTTTCTATCCCCCAAATTGTTTTTAAATAACCAGTCATTTTAGGACAAAAATTTTTTATACAATATCCCTTTTTATACAGTATTATTTTTCTTTTTGTTTAACCTTTTTTACCAAAAGTATATTTCTACATTTTTTAAATATCTCTTTCTCTTGTTTTATTATTCTCTATCCTATTTTTATTTTTAAAAGCATAAGAGTCAGGACTTCAGACCTACATGAAGGGGAAAAGGTTTAATATAAAGTCCCAGTTAAACTTTTCCAAGAGCCTGAGAAAGGAAGTCTGTGGTGTTAAAGGAGTTAGGTGTTTAACGTAACCATAAGATCTTTTTCCTGTGGGGTGGGGGGTTGGGTAATGGAGAAGCACTAAAAGGAATGAGCAAAGACTTGGTCTCCAAGCAAGCAGAGGAGCTGTGAAATACACAGGGGGTTTGTATTTTACTTTCCATTTGGACAATGGAGATAGGGGAGGGAAATACAGGTCTTGAAAATTCAGGAAGAGCAGTAAGTGGCTCCAGTGTTAATTAAAATCAATTTGGTTATCTGTGATAGTTACCTAAGGCTCTGCCATCTTGGTGTTGGGAAGTTGGTTTTGAAGCTGGGATCTGTCTGTCAGACTGAAGTAGTTCCAGAAGATCCCTGGGTATGGAGGGAATCAGTTTACAGGGCCCACCAGGTCTGGAAGGCAAGTATGATCTCCCGTTTTAGAAAGAGGGTCTTTCCTTTTTGTAGTGAGGGCATGGTCCCGGCAGGGTCGACTTGCTGGGGCACTCCTTACTCCAGTGACACAGAGTTGTAGTGGAGGCAGTCGTGAAAGAAAAAACTGGATTTTTTCTGACCCCATATCCTTCTGGAGAGGGAGTTGGTGCCAAGGCAGGAAGGGAGTTTGGAGTAGTCGGGCTGAGTGAGCGTGGCCAGGCGGAGATGGAGGAGGAGGAGGGGAAATAGGGGGAAGTATACTGAAGGAGGGAGGTGAATTTTGAGAAACTACATATGGAAAGTGAAGACAGTGAGAGAGAAAGCGTTAAGAAGTAAAATGTGGCAGGTAGAGTGAAGATTAGAAAGTCTAGGAAGTTTAAAAAAAGCCTGACTGTAGGGAACTTTACACCCCCTTGCTGTGCCAGTGGCAATAGGTCAACTGGCAGAATAGCATTATGATTAAGACATCCATTCTTGGGCCAAATTTCATTTAACTCAATGTTGCCTGTGATAGCAACTAGGAGAAGGAAAAGGACGTTTAGAGACGGTCATATGTTGAAAGTGGAAGAAATCTGAGGGGGCGTTCCCCACTCAGATGACCTTCAGAATTCTGACCAGACATCAGGCATCCCTCAAGTCTGAGTCAAACTATGACCTAAAGATCTGGCCAGAAAACAGGTGTCCCAAATTCTGACTCAGACTTGGACCCCCAAGGGACTCCCCCGCCCCCAAATACCTTCCCAAGTGGTAGACCCAGCGCTGGGTTTTTCATCCTTGACCAAACCAGAAAGCTGTCACTCCCAACCTTGAACATAGGACCATTTTTAGAGCCCAAGAGACTTACCAAATTCCAAATGAGAGCACTGAGAATGAAGTCCTGGGAGCTGCATAGCAGAGGGAGCAGTCTAGAGATAGAGCAGAAAACTGAGCTCCTCGTATGGAGGCAGGGAAGTGACTCCCCATAACAAAGATAGAAAATGAAGTCCCCATGACAGGCATAGAAAAGTGACCCAGTTTCTCCTCTCTGTACAGGCCACCATATGAAAGAGTGGAGACCTCATGAGAAGCTCATGGTGTGGGTTGGAAAAAGATTTTTCACACAGAGTTTAGGATAAAAAAAAATACAAAGTTTATTTATTTTCCTGCAAAAAAGAAAAAAAAAAAAAGAGGGAGCTGGAGATAGAGAGGAGGGAATGGCCACAACACAGAGAAAGGAAGTGTCAGCAGCTAATGAAAAGTTGCCTGCAGTTTTAAAGGGTAACAATGGCTTTCCCCCCCTACTTTAACAGGCTGATAACAAAAGCAGTGGCAGAGCTCTTACTTCTTTTTCTTCACCTGTGAGGCCGGCTAATCTGAGTCCTTAGAATCTGCTACTGGTGAGAACTGAAGTGGGGAGTTCACACCCCCACTGTCTGCTTAGGGCTTTTCAAGGCTAAGAAGCAAGTCTTAGAGATAACAAGTTAGGCCACAGGTGTTTTAATTAAAACAAAGCGTAGTTGTGTTTTATGTGCTCTGAGTTTATTTTACTTACCTTCTGTTTGATAGTGTACTTTCCTCTGTTAATACACTGACTGCCACACTGGAAAAAATTTTTTTTTTCCTTTGAGCCACGGTGTTTATTACGAAAATAGAATAAAAACTTCGAAAACAAGACGATCCTTTCCAATTTAATGAAAAATTTGTTAGTTTTTATTATTTTCTGTGCGTGAGTTATATGCAACTTGAAAAATAGTTCTGGCAGCTCCCAAGGTGAAGAGACGTGTGAGTTACATATGTTTCATGAGACCTCGGGCTCAAAACTAGCGTGAGTTAAGTACAACTCATGTGGCAGTCGATGTGTTAAATAGATTATTAGTAAGCCACTTTTCGGTAAGACTCCAGAACCTGTACTCACAGATAAAGTCCCAGGACTGTAGTTTCTGGAAATGCCCTGCAGACCCGCTCCCTACAACGGGGGCAAGGAGCAAATGTGTATTCAGGAAATGCCTAGTTTCCCCCCCCCAAAGCCTTTCTGTGACAATGGACCGGCAGAGGCCACTGACGTCTCCGGCTGTCAGCCGGTGAGCTAGATACCTGATCTGGGTCCGGAAAGTTTGTTTCGCAGGAGCGGGTGTGTGGACGCGGGCTTCGGAAACCGGGCTCGGGACCCAGTGAGGCGCAGCCCCTTTGGGGGCGTCGTGGGTCTCCTCCTGGGGCCCAGCCTTCGTCCCTTGGGCACTCCTGTGGCTAGATTCACGCCCTCCCATCTGAGCACACCCGGCAGACAGCTTGCGGCATGGGGCCAGGCACGCACCCTCGTCCACCCTGCGGAAGCCGGTCGGTAGGCCCCAAACAGGTTTTCACAGCTCCTTTAGTAAAAAGGATAGCATGGATCCTAACCTGATATGCGACCAAGACAAAGGAGGCGGCCAGATGAGCTTGAGGACCTGCTCGTGAGATCCCGCCTATCCTCTCCGCGGTCACCCGGGGACAGAGGCAAGGCCGAACTGGGTCGAGTTAGGACGTCTCGGGCCGCGTCCAGGCAGGCGCCGGCCAAACCCCGGCGAGACGAGGCGGGCGGGGCTGACGGACACGCCGCAGGATGGAGGCAGACCTGGAGCCCACTGCACGCCGGCGCGGGGCGGGGCGAGCGAAGTGTCCCGACAGGCCGCGCGGCACCCGGTTTCCGCCTGTGGGTCGGGAGGGGGGCGGCGGCGGCCGGAAGCGGGCTGAGCCGGCCTCTAGGAGCGCCACCTGCGCTTCCGGGGGCCTAGTGAGTGACTCTAGCGTCTTCCCGGTAGGCGGCGCGGGAGGAGAAAGAGGTTTGAGGGGCCGGGCGGATCCCCTCTTTCCCCAATGTGAGTAGTTTCCGAACCCCCGTCCGGCAAAGGCAGTCCAGAGAGGTGGAGCCGGTGGCCAGGCCGGGAACATGAGGCAGTGTCTCTTCTTCCTGACCAGCTTGGTTCCTTTCGTGCTGGCACCGCGACCTCCGGACGACCCAGGCTTCGGCTCCCATCAGCGACTTGGTAAAGACCCGGGGGGAGCTGGCGTAGGCCGGCGCCTGGAGCGCGCTGCTTTGAGGGAAGAGCAGGGGAGCTGGATCTATCAGGTGTTTGGGGGCGGGGTATTGGGTGATGGTGGCTCGTCCCTAAGTTTTCAATGTAGGAAGGGGGTGTGGCTCTCTGAGTTTAGGGAAAGAATAAAGGAGATGGGTTTGTCTCTCCTGTGGGAAAGGGGTACTGGAGGGGCTTCCTGTAGTGACTGAAGGTTTGGGAGGGGTCTGCTCCCTGAGTTTGCGTTTGTGGAGTGTGTTGGGAAAGAGGTAAGAGGTTTGGGGAGGGGGGTGGTTGGCTCGTGTTTGCATAGGGACATGTGGCCAAGGTCCCTGCCCTAAGGAACAAATCTAATGTGTTGTGTGTTCTTACCAAAGGCAGGACTTTGAGAAGGAAAGGAAGGGCCCAAAGCTCCAGAGTTCTTCCTCTGGAGAGAACTAGAATTTCTACTGTAGGAGGTACTTATGCAATAATCTGGTTGGAAGGCGGCGACTAGAGTTGTTTCATATGCTTTTGTTGTTGGAGTTAAGAGTCTTGGAGTTGCGTTGTGCGAACATCATAAGCACGTTCTTGGTTTTAAGTTGTAACTTATTGGAGGTACTTGCGGGATAGGAAGACGCTAAAACCTGCCAAGCCAACTCGTGATGCTGCCACAGTAAGTGCTTTCCTTGCAATTTCAAACAAAGAAATTAGCAGGGATGACCAGTTTGATCAGTTTAGAGCCTGGAAAGTAGAGGGTTTCTGTTTAATCAGATTTTCCAGAGAGATTGGATTTTAAGAATGGACATACATTGAGACGTGAAGTTTGGCAGAAGTCATTTATATAAACTTTAAGTGTATCTTAGGGTCCTTTATCTTTCAAAAGTTGACATGTAAGACATTTTGGTTAATTAGTAACAAAAGTGTGAAACAGTCTGTTTTCCCAGTGTGTAGAGTTGTAGCTTTGTCACTTTTCATGATTGTGTTGGTCCCCAAATCCCACCATGATACCAAGTACAGTATTGTGCAGATTGAGACACCATGTGGGTTTTCTTTATGGCTAATCAAAATTTTTGCATTAGTTTGTTACTTGGCATTTTTTTCTTATTTAACGGACAGAAGTTGTAATTGACTGATACGTATATTAAAGCTGTTGAGTGTTCTCACCTGAACAACTGCGTTGTGTTTGTCTCAAATCGAAATGGATTACAAGTGACTAGTTTAATGAAAGTCAAGAGAGCCAGTTAGGAAATGCTGGGAAGTGATAAGTCAGTACAAATGAAGGAAAGTTTCGAAGTATGGGTGTGGTTTAGATGGAGCAATAAAGTGAGGATCTGCTTCATTTTAAGCATAAATGTTAATAAAAAGAATAAACGTGTATTTTGAAGTACTAAAATATTTGCACCACCCTAATACATCTGTTTCACTTATGTTATTGTCCTTTTCTTGTTCACAGGTGGTAAACATGAATCCTAGGGAAGCATGCAATATAGAGAAAAATGTTACTTTCTGGATCGATTCAAAACAGCATTTACAGATCATAAGGGTTTTTTTGACCGTGCGGTTTTTTTTATTTGCAAAGTGCAGACCATGTGTATCAGAAAAATGGATAGACTTACCCATTTATTCGCCAAGTATTTGAAGAACTCATACTGTCTGCCAAGTAGTAATATTATGCGTGGCATTGGAAATACAAAGATCAGACAATATTCATGTTCATAGGCTTATGGTATATTGGAATAGACATACAGACATCTAAACAGACACTTCTAAAGCAACATGGAGGAGAGTGCTAGAGCCCATTATGGCAGGTATTATCACAAATGGGCACCGAACCCAGCCTGGGAAGGTAGTTAAGGCTTCCTGGAGGAGGTGGTGCTTGAGCCCAGACTTTAAGGTTAGGAAAGTGAAGAGGGAAAATAAGGACATTTCTGATGGTGGAACTTAGAGACTGTTAGGACTTAGAGACTGAAATGAACCTTAGAGATCATGTCTAGTTTTTTAATAAAGAGGCAGGAAAAATGAGTCTCAGAAAGATGCAGTTATTTGTTAGGTTCACACAGTTGGTGATGAACATACACCTTGTGGGCATTTTTTCTTTTGAAGAATGACTTTGTTATGTTTGTTTGACAGCTCAGGATGTAATTTATTGCTTAGCTTAACCCTACCATTATTTAGATTGAGTTGGTCAAGACCAACAAATAGTTTTATTGTTAAAGAGCATGGCTTATTATTTATTGTTTATGTTTGTTGTCCTATAAATGTTACTGTAATGGCAGTACTAAATATTAATTAGGCATATGACAGCATTTTTCTGAAGGGCAAAAAATATATAAATGGAAGCCTGGCTTTTGGAGTACTCCATAGGTCACCAAAAATGATTTCAATTGAACTGTTATGAATTGCATAATTCTGGAAAGTTATGAGTCATATGAGTTTAGTCATGATGATATCTTGTTGAAGTTGCAGCTGGAGTGTATAAGTCTTACTTTGATTTCAAAATTGTTTTCCCTTTGTGCTACTTTTGATAAAAGAGGATGTAGTGGGTGGAAGGAAAAAATATAGGTCACAGATGAGGGATGAAAATTTGTATCTGAAACATACATATTGAAATTTACCTTGAGGTTATTGGCATGGGGATTCTCCATATTGCAGTGTGCATTTCAGCACCATTTTACTCAGTATTTTTGACAGCTGGCTTTTTTTTTTTTTTTTAAATATATGTTAGAGCAAGGGTCAGACTGGCTTCCTCCTTCCTCTTTTTTTTTTTTTTTTTTTTGAGACAGAGTCTTGCTCTGTTGCTGGGGCTAGAGTGCCACGGTGTCAGCCTTGCTCACAGCACCCTCAAACTCTTGGGCTCAAGCAATGCTCCTGCTTCAACCTCCCAAGTAGCTGGGACTTACCACGCCAGGCTAATTTTTTCTATTTTTAGTAGAGCCCGGGTGTTGCTGTTAGTCAGGCTGGTCTCAAACTCCTGAGCTAAAGCAATCCTCCTGCTTGGGCCTCCCAGAGTGCTAGGATTAGGGGCACCTGTCCTGGCTTCCTCTTTTGATGTTAATTTCGCTTATAGGCTGCATTCCTTTGAAACTTAAACACTTAACCACCGTAGCTGCTCCAAGGGAGATTTAATATAATTCTCCCCTGCACTAGTCAAAGAGATAAACTATTTCTAGAATAGAGTGGAGAGAAGAGGTAAGCAGAGAGCCGTGATGTGGAAACTGGAGAAATTATTTTGGCTTTCACAGAATTTTCGAAAACGTTAAGTGTAAGTGTCCTCCAAGGCCAAATGTGGTTAATTTTTTGATCCTTCGCCATTTTGTATTGTGAGAGTTGGTAAGTGTATACAGCTGGAAGTATACTTTGAAAAAAGTCTGAAAAAGATTGGTAGAGAAGGAGGGACAGAAATGGGCTTCACTGAGGTAGGGAAGTAATATGAAAGTGTTGAGCATCCCTAATCTGAAATGCTCCAAAATCTGAAACTTTTTGAGCACTGACCACAAGTTACCCTGAACACATTATTTTTCACTGTATTAATGGTATGCCGTATTTTTATTTTTATTTAATTTATTTTTTTATTTTTTGAGACAGAGTCTCACTCTGTTGGCTGCCTGGGCTAGAGTGCCGTGGCGTCAGCCTAGCTCACAGCAACCTCAAACTCTCGGGCTCAAGTGACCCTCCTGCCCCAGCCTCCCGAGTAGCTGGGACTGCAGGCATGCGCCACCATGCCCGGCTAATTTTTTCTATGTATTTTTAGTCGTCCAGCTAATTTCCTTCTATTTTTAGTAGAAACGGGGTCTCGCTCTTGCTCAGGCTGGTCTCAAACTTCGGAGCTCAAACGATCCACCCGACTCAGCCTTCCAGAGTGCTAGGATTACAGGTGTGAGCCACCGCACCCGGCCTGCTATGCCATATTTTTTATTGTTAAGTACTTATGTGTGAATCAGTGTAGGAAAATGATTACTGATCTACAGCATGTAAATTCAGAGTCAGGAATGATAGTGTTGCCAAACAATCACTGATAGTCCACATGGGTGGCTGAGATAGTGACACCTTTGCTTTCTGATGGTTCAGGGTGCACAGATTTTGTTTCCTGCACAAAATTATTTTAAAATATTGTATAAAATTACCTTGACTCTATGTGCATGAGTTGTATATAAAACATAAGTGAATTTCATGTTTAGACATGGATCCATTGCCAATATATCTCATATATATATGCAAATATTTCAAAATCCAAAAAAATCCAAAATATGAAACACTTCTGGTCCCAGTCATTTTACATAAGGGCTACTTACCTTGTATCTCGTAACTTAGTCCTAAAATCAGCCAAGGAGATGGGTATCTCCCTCCTGCCCCCACTTCCTTTTTTTTTTTTTTCCTCCCCTTTTACCAGGAGTCATAGACTTTGACAAGTCCCATCCACTGCCCTGGTTTCACTGACCATTTGACTGTGTTCTGCTAACTGTTAAACCTGTATCTCTGACCTGGACCTGTTCTCTGAAGTTCGATACCCAGCTGCCCATTTGATGTTTCCACCTCAGTGTTCACAGGCACTTTTTATAACTGTCCGAAATTACGTATCATTTATTCTTTTGATTAGAAGAATGAGTGTAAGAGGCAGGTTTAGTCTAGTACTAGGCAGGAGTGCTGGGAATTGTGGAAGTAGTCTCACTGCCTAACCTGAACTTGCATCCGGGTTACTGGTCTTGCTGGAAAATCTTGGCCCAGGGTAAGCCCTGATGAGGAGCTCTTGATAGGCAATCAGTTGAAGCAGCTCATACTCCATTCTTCCTTACTGGTATAAACCCATAAAATTAAGTTTTTAGTTCCAGGCTCTTGGGTCCCCAGCCTAGAAGAAAGCACTACTCTCCTTTTCTCATCCCTTAGTCCCAAGAAAGGATTCACCTGCACCTGGTGCTTATTGCATGGCCTGGCTAGTCAGCTTCATTGTCCTACTGTATGTTTTGGGGAGCGCCGAAGAGCCAGTCTTCTGTATCTAGCCAGGTACCTGAGCCAGAAACCTAGGAGTCTTGTGGTGGTCTCCACCAGGTTTGCTCAGCAGCAGCTTAGGTGATTTCCCAAATTCCAGTCTTGTTCCCCTACAGCCTATTCTCCACACTGCAGTCACAATGAAATTTCTAATTTACAGCTGTTGATCTTATCCAAAATTTAGCAGCTTACCTCTGCCTGTCTATCCAGCCTCACACCTCATCGTATTCCTTCTGTGCTGCTCTGCACTGCACCCTTGTTTCCACTTCTTTTGAGTATTGTGTTCTGCCCTGACTGAGAACCTCTCCTTTCTTTCCCTTCTTTTGGCTGCTGCCTTGTCCTTTTGGTCTTAATGTCAGTACTGCTTCCTGGGAAAGCATCCTTGACTCACTAGGCAGAGGTCATGCCCCTGCTGTGTCCTTCCATAACTTTTTGCAACTACTTCTCTCTTGGCATGTGACACACTTTGTAATAATATTTTGTGTGATGGTCTTTCATCCAATGTCACAATACTGGAAATGTATTTGTCTTTCTCACTGTTGTATCCTTAGTGCCTAAAAGGTAGGAGGCTCTCAATAAATATTTGTTGAATAAATGAGTAAATGGGGTCTGGTGGAATAGAGAAAAAAATAAGTGTAGATAGAATGTGTGTGCACGAAAGAAAAGGTAGAGTTGGGGAGATGGAAAAGGTACAAAAGCAGTGAGGAAGGGTAAGATCTCTAAGGACCAGTAGGCAAGAGGCCAAGTGAGGGAAACTAAACTGCAGCACTTGGCAGAGAAGTGCAGGGAGGGATGGGTAGGGAATATCTAAATAATATAATACACTGACCTTTTGAAAAAAGTTGTGCCTGTTGTTTTCTAATTTGTGTTTGTAGCTAGCCGAAATGAGACAAGCTTAGTTGTTAAGGATGATTGCTGGAGCAATTTGTAGGAAGATGTTCTCATTCTAGAGAGCACCCATTGTGGGAGCCACTGTGGAGATTCATTCGTTCATTCATTCATATTCATTCATGCATTTGAGACATGGTCTCACTTTGTTGCCTGGATTAGTGACAGTGGCGTCATCATAGCTCACTGCAGCCACAAACTCTTGGGCTTAAGTGGTCTGCTTGCCTCAGCCTCCCAAGTATAGCCTGGGACTATAAGCGAGCACCACCACGCCCCGCTAATTTTTAAATTTTTTGTAGAGATGGGATTTTGCTGTGTTGCCCAGGCTGATCTCGAACTCTTGGCCTCAAGTTATCTTCCCTCTTCAGCCTCCCAAAGTGCTAGAATTACAGGTGTGGGCCACCATGCCCAACCACAGTTTTAAAGAAAGAATATGGCCAGACACTGAGCTAAGATAGACAGTTTTTATAGCATCGTCTAGGATTAATGTAATAAATTCTACTATAAGAAGACAGGTGGTTTATACTTAAGTTTATTGAGAGATTTGGATATGGATAAGAGCTGAACTCTTGGGAGGTGGGAGTAAATATAAATTCTATTGAAAAGCTTTTAGAAAATTGAGATTACCAATGGTTAGAATTTTGGAAGTAAAGTGCCATGAAATATTGAGTATCTGAGAGGTTACTTGCTAGTGAAAAGACAATAGCAAGAGCAGTAAGTACCTCCGGTTTGGCTCCAAAGGGAGAGCTGTTTTTACTATAATGTTTATAATGGCTCCAGAATCTCCAATTTGAGATATCTAGTTATTAAAAGAGAGCAAATTACAATTGAAACATTAGTTATTTTCAAGGGCTTTAGCAAGCTGCGTTTAAAAAATGCTTATTATAGAAAATACACCCAAAATAACCAATGATTTTACTATCTCGCTCTTTGTCTTAGACCTATTTTTATACATAACTGAAGATCATGCAATATTAATAGTTTTTTAAATCTATCCTTATTTAATGTTATAGCATTTTAAATGGTTGCAGGTTTTTTTCACCTGTGTTTGGAAGTGCTATAACTTATCCACCTATTTTCCAGTTATTAATTTACGTTGATTCTGGTTTTCTTAAAAATAATGCAGGGCTGAATAATGGATGTCTTTGTGCTTAAAGGCTTTTTCTTTACTGTGAGCTGTTTCCTTTAGCTTAGTTCAGTGGTTTTCAAACTTAAATGTGCATCAGAATTATGTGGAAGCCTTGCTAAACACAGGCTGCTGGACCTCACGGGGAGGATTTCTGATTAAGTAGGTCTGAGGGAAGGCCCGAAAATTTCCATTTTTAACAAGTTTCTAGGTGATGCTAATGCTGCTGGTGTGGGGACTATACTGTGAGAACTACTGGTCTATGTTGCTGACAATGAAACTACAATGTTGAGGTTAAGTTTCTAAGTCAGTGGGAGTGATTATGATCTTGAGTAAAACTGAGCTCACGTACCAACCTGTACAGGGAAGTTGAAGAGCGATAGGATCGTATTGGCATCTCAGCATTGAGAATTCACGTAGTTTGTGAACATGTAAGTGCTGATGAGTGCCTGGTTCAGTGCTGAGTGTTAGGATGTAAAGATACTGTGATGAGTAAAATATAGCTCCCTTTTCACCCTTTCATAATCTGTTTATGAGATAAGATAAATATGTCATAACCAAGAAGTGCCATAAGAGAAATATAAACGAAGGGCTTTAGAATTCAGGGGAAGGAGAGGTCATCTTTGATTGACATATCAAAATGTAGGAGACCAAGAAATAGAAGGTCTCAGAAGAGCTACACTATTTAAAAGAGTTTCAAAAGTATGACATCAATAAGGTGTGGGTATTTCAGCCAGGAAGGCCCAAGTTCAAAAGCCAGTTCTGTGCTTTGTAATAGTAGACAAATTATTCTCTCTGAAATCTGTTTTTTGATCTGTAAAATAAGGATAATACCCCAGGGATGTTTGTGGAGATAATGTATAATAAAACACCCAGCACAGTACCTTGTAGGGAGCACTCAAAAATTGTTGAATAAATGGTAAACTTCTTGAAGTTTTTCCATTGGTGTCACTAGGCATTATAATTAGCAAGGCCAAATCACCAGCAACCATCATTGCCATAGAAGTGATTGATGCCTTCTGAAACAGCTTTCCTCTAAATTAAATTTAAAAGGAAAATTTTTTAACAAAATAAGTGATATCTAGAAAGTATGTCATGTGCTGCCACTTTATTTAATCTTATCTTGAATTAGAACCTCGAACGAAGTTTGCTTAAATTTACTTTCATCAGATAGCAACATGCCTATGCCTTGCTTTCTTCATGTTTGCTTAAATCTTACGTAACAGTGAGGTGCTTTTCCTTCTTTGACCACTCTATGTAAACTAGTCTTTCACATTCTCCCTTTTATTTTGCTTTAACGTCCACAGCACTGACATATGTTTTCTTGTGCATTGTCTGTCTCTCCCGCACTAAAATGTGTGCTCCATTAGGCAAGGCCTTTGTTCTGTTAATGATGTATTTCAGCACTTAGACCAGTGCCTGAGTCATAGCAGCAAATGAATGAATTGGTGAATGAACCAGTTGAGGATATTTAGGGGAAAGTGAAAGAAGAGTATTGGGTTGATTCATTCTTTCTTTCTTTTATTCTTCTCCTCTCCCCTCCCCTCCCCTCCCCTCTTTCTCTTCTCTTTCCAGTTGGGGCTTCTGTTTGGGAAACTTCCGATATCAGAATTTTAGGACTTTCATTTGAGATTGTCAGATTTCCAGATTTCTCTGGAATGCTGGCCTAATTGCCAGCATTCTGAGAGCTGTTAGGGTAAGGAGGGGTAGGATGTTGGGTGGAGGATAGGGAGGGGGTTTTGGAAAGGGGGTGTCTCTTGGCAGCGGTATATTTAAATTTACTTAATGTGTCTTTTTGTTTTATATTTATTGACATGTGTTGTACATATTTTTGGGGTACATATGATATTTTGATACCTGTATACAATGTGTAACCATCAAAGGGTAACTGGGATAGCCATCACGTCAAACATTTTTCTTTGTTTTGGGAACATTAAAAATCTTCTCTTCTAGCTGTTTTGGAATATACAGTAAATTGTTGGGGTTTTTTTTTGAGACAGAGTTTCTCTCTGTCACCCCTGCTAGAGTACAGTGGTGTCATCATAGCTCTCTGAAACCTCCAACTCCTGGGCTCAAGTGATCCTGCCCCAGCCTCCCAAGTAACTGGGACTACAGGTGTGCACCACCACGCCGAGCTAATTTTTTCTATTTTTAGTAGAGATGGGGTCTCGCTCTTGCTCAGGCTTGTCTCAAACTCCTGACCTGAAGTGATCCTCCCACCTTGGCGTCCCAGAGTGCTAGGGTTACAGATGTGAGCCACTGCACCCGGCCAATTATTGTTAACTATAATTTCCCCACTGTACTATCGAATACTAGAATTTATTCCTTTTATCTAACTATTTTTGTACCCATTAACCAATTTTTCTTGATCTCCCCCTCTTCCCTTTCCAGCCTCTGGTAACTACCATTCTGCTTTCTACCTCTGTAAGATCCATTTTCTTAGCTCCCGCATATGAGTTGAGACTCTTTCTTTTAAAACAGGTTTCGTGAGTATATTTAACATCAGTAGCAATAAACTTGTATTTTAAGCTCCTGCTGCTATATTTTGAGGACATTCTAAGCCCATTGGAATGATTTTGAATACCATAGCTTCTGCAGTGATATTTGTTGAGAGAAAGGGAAAGCATCAGGTCAAATAAAACCAGTGATGTGGTCATAGCTCACTGTAGCCTCCAACTTCTGGGCTCAAGCTATCCTCCTGCCTCAGCCTCCCGAAGTGTGAGCCATAGACAGTTTTTAGAGATTCAAGTCTCACAAATTGTCTTCTAAAAATCCTCCTGATTTTGGAGGAGGTAGGCTTTCATTGATGAAAAGGGATTTATGGTTTGTTCTGGGCACTTCCTAATGTGTTACGTCAGGAAGGGTTTATTGTCTGGCACTCTCAGTTTTAGTGATATTGCAATTGATTAGTAGGTTTAGGTACTAATACCCTTCTTACCTTTATTTCAGGGAAGCTTGATTCTTTGCTCTCAGACTATGATATCCTCTCCTTATCTAATATCCAGCAGCACTCGGTAAGAAAAAGGGATCTACAGGCCTCGACACATTTAGAAACACTACTAACTTTTTCAGCTTTGAAAAGGTAATTTGAATTATTCATAGAATAATGTTGGGGGAGTGGAGGATGTGGTTTGGCAAAAGCAGAAAAATAAGAGTGTCTACTGAAATCTTAGGAAATTATATTCTAAAGATTCGTAGCTGATGTAATTAGTCTGTTGTATATGATTCTTATATAGTATAATGCCGGTTCTGAAATCCATTATGTTGAGTATTTTTAAAAAACTAAACAGGTGTTCCAGAGGTATTAACAATGGTAATGTTTATGAAATGCTAACAAATAATTAAAATTAATTGAATGTTTATAATACTTTACATTTTTGGTGCTACTTTAGAACCATCTATTAATACCATGTACTAAATATTATCTTTATTTTACATATGAAGAGGTAAAGGTTTTGTTTAGGACCCCACAGCCTGGTGGTGAGCTGGGTCTAGAATTTAGTGTTCTGCATTGGGTTTCACTTACTTTATGGCATAAACTGTGTTATATTTGGGCAGTAATTTTAATATTGCTTGTGTTTTATGGATTGAAATCTGTTCCATAATTGCAGGCCTGTTTCTAAATTCTTTTTGGGAAACTTTGTCCAATATCAAAAAAAACAAAAACAAAAACAACACTATGAAAATATAAATGGGCTAAATTATTCTTTATTCATAGGATAGGCCGTCTCTACCACATTTAAAAAAAAAATATTTGCACCTAGTTTAAAAAACAAACCACAGAGAATATAAAGTTTTTATTCCTTTCTAACTCAGTCCCACTTTCCAGATCCAGAAAGGTTTCCTGTGTAAACTTTCAAAAATTTTTATGTATATCTTTTGCATTTAGATCTATATATGTATCTTAGTGATATAGATAACATAGATTTCCCTCATTTTAAACAGCTGCATAAATATTTCTATTGCACAGAATTGTAATAACTTAGTAATACTCTACAGATGGATATTTTTTAACCAAAATGATTTTTTTCCTATAACAATGTTCCAGTGAATATTTTAGTAAATATGTGCCTTATCTAGGTGTTTTTTATAGGATACATTCCTAGAAGGAGAATTATTGGGTCAAGGATATGTTTACTATTAATGTTTATTGATATTGCTGTTTCCTCCTGAAAATATTAGACCAATTTATTCTTCTAGAGGCAGTATATGAATTTATCTGTTTCTTGTTACCATTTCCAATAATAGATTTTATCAGCCTTTAACTTACACCCCTCTGTGAGGGGATGGTACCTCATAGTTGTTTTGATTTTCATTTTATGTGAATTTGAGCATCTTTTCATATGTTTGTAAATCGTTTTATTTTTCTGTGAGCTGCCTTTTCATACTCTTTGACCATTTTTCTATTGGTTTTGTCTTGTGGCTGCTAAATTGTAGTAGTGCTTAGCATATTAAGGAAATTGGTTTATTACTGCACATGTTATGGATATTTTATGCAAATTTTTTACTATGTTTTTGTTTTTCCTAGCTATTGCCATCATCTTTAGTTTATTTTTGAATAACTTCTTTTTGGTAGATATATCAAAATATTACAATATTGGTTATCTAGCTTTTAACCTATAGCAAATTTGAGCAGAGTGGTAATAATAATAGCTATAGTTTGTCAGGTGCCTATTTTCTATAATTTACTTTGCTAGGTACTTTGCATAAGTTATTAATATCTCTAATTCTCACTATACTCTGCATGGAAGTTCCCTTTGAAGGCAAAAAGGGAAAAAAAAAAAGAAAGAAAACCTAATAAAAAAAATTTGAGGTTCAGATTGAGGCTCAGAGGGGTTAAAAACTTGCCCAAGATGACTCAGCTAGTAAATGACAAATATAAGATTTGTACACAGGTCTGACCCCAAAACTTGTTCTATTTCTGCTACACTGGGCGGGGGGGGGGGGACTTTGATGAAGGAATGGATATAGTGTCAAGAAATCAGTAGCAGCGAGAGAAAAGGGGGGAAATGATAAAATGATAACTCAAAACAGCTTTCTGGGTTTCTGTTAAAAGTTAGATTTGAGGTGTCCTATAGAATCCTTACTCTAGGGGGCAAATACTTCCATAACCTTACATATTTCTCTTTCATGTTTCATAGATGATACTGATTCATTAAGAAAATGTTAAACAATATCCACTTTTCTCTGTGTAGGGAAGAAGGAAAGTTTGTAATTTTCTTTACAGAGTTTCCATCTTAAATGTTTAATGGGAAATGTATCTAACGATCTATGAGAATTTCGTATCGCATGCTTTAAAATAGGTTATTTCATTTAACCCTAAAAACCATTCAGCTAATAGGTGATATTATTTCCATTCGTAGATGAATATTCAGGTTCAGAGATTAAGGCTAAGGTCAGTGAGTAAGTGGTAAAGGTAGGATTTGAGCCAAGTTTGTCGACTCCAAAGTCCATGTCCTTTCCTTTCTATCATAGTGTGTTATTAATATTAAAGCTTCTTAAAAAATATGCTGGGGTATCTAAAATAATCATTTTGTATCAGGGCTGAACTTAGTGAAGTGAAGCCACTCATTACTTGGTGGTGATGGTAAATGAGAAGATTCTGTTTTTAGATAGCAAAGTAATTTAACACATTGACTGCCACACTAGAAAAAAATTCTTTTTCCTTGGGGCCACGGTGTTTTATTATGCAGATAGAATAAAAACTTTGAAAACAAAACAATCTTTTCTAATTTAATGAAAAATTTGTTATTGTTTTCTGTGCATGACTTATATGCAACTTGAAAAATAGTTCTTGTGGCTCCAAAGGTGAAGAGATGTGAGTTACATATGCTTCACGAGGCGTTGGGCTCAAAACTAGCACGAGTTAAGTACGACTCACATGGCAGTTAATGTGTTAAACCAAAATCATTATATTAAATTTGGATGCGACTATCAGAGGTTGAAAAGGCATGGAAATACTGAGTGATGCTATAATGAGTTAAAGTGATTTTATGAAAAAAAGTATTTAAAATTTGCCTTACAAGTTACATTTCCTCTTTGTTGTAATCAAGAAATACTCTTATTCTAAAGTAATGAAAAAGCTGCAGATACTGTTTTGGTACTTTTTTGGTAATGTCAGAATTTTTTTTTGAAAAAGTTAAATGTTTCTCCTAAAGTGAAATACCTCAGATTATTTGAGGAGGTATAGAACTGATAAAGAAATGAAAGTGATATACCCAGCTAAATAGACCATTAAAAATGGTTAGGAAAATGTTAATTCAGACTGCTGGTTAACACTAATCTGTAGTTACTGTAAATCCTTAAATTGAAAGTCAGAAAGATACATGAAGATGTTCAAGAATTCTGTAAGTAAATGACTTCACATACTTTTGGGAGAATGAAGTAAAAAAAATTTTGACTGTCATCCTGTTGGAGGTTTTATAGCTCAAAAGCTAAGAATGGGAAATCAAAAAACATGAATTTTACCATCACTGTTTTTATCTTTACTGAAAGAGCAGATTCTTAATGTAGAAAATGAAAAATACAATTCCAGTGATTTTTTCTGGAAAGAACATTAAGTAAAAGTAATATCGCAACTCATAGCGAGCTTTAAAACTAAATAATAAGGGATGTATAATAGGGATGCTTTTCTTTTCAAAGTACTCAGCATAACTGAAGGAAAAAAATCATAACTGAGAATGTGTGGGAAGATACATTTTAGGATAGCAGGAGAAAATGTTCCAAGGTTTTATGAAATAATGTTCTATTGTGTCTCTTTCCTTCTGACCATTAAAAAACCACAAACAAACTAAAATTACCTTGTTATGTTCAAAAAGTTAAAAATATTTATTGCCATGGAGACAGTCCTAGTCTAGATTTCTTCCTGGCAGTTTAAAGACTTATGCAAACCCATGGGGAAGTAACACTTCATATTTTCAGCACCACAGCTGACAAAATTTGTTCATGTGAGATGAATAACATACCTTTCTTTGTCTTTGGTGTTCATGAACACATTGAAAGAGTTCTGTAAATAATAATTGAAAAAGTCTTGCTCATTCCCAGTTTTTATTTCAGGACTGAAACTTGTAGAAAACAAAAAGAATTTTGAGCCAACTAAAGAACTAGAATGTAGATTTTAGTGTCTATCTTGGATACCTTGCATTTATATCCCTAATAGTAGTTATGGATTTATTGTTTTCAAGATATGTTCTTCTGAGGAGAAAAAAAAAGCAAGAGGGCTTTTAAAAATAGAAAGCAACATTTATTAGTTTTGCAAAGCAATAAGAATTTTCTTATATTCTACCCAGCTTGATTGCTAGAGGCAGCATTGCACAGGGTTTTGAAATAAACCAAGTTCATTTTCCAGTTTTACTATTTACTAGTTGTATAACCTTGAGTAGGTTGATTGATCTCCAGCCCTCAGTTTTCATTGTGTGAAGTGGAGATAATGTATACAGAGTACCTAATACCAAGTAAATGTTCAGTAAATGATATATAATAATATTAGTCTTTAATAATGAATTTTTGAGACAAGTATGACTCTGACTTAAACTACCCAGATGTGTGTGTTTCCTTATTTCAGAGTTTTCCAGAAAAGGTGAATGCATAAACTCTTTGAATTTTTTTTCCTCTAATAACAGTTTATTTTGATCTGCCAAGTTTTTACAATGAAATAAATTAGTCTATTTGTCTTTACAGGAGCTACATTACTCTAAGTAAAACCTTCATTATAACTTGCGTGGTGTTTCATGAATGTCACCTCTGACTTTAAAAGAAAGTTTAAATGAAAATGAGGCTTTTGTTTTATGTGTTTAGAGTAAATATGAATGCATTCGTTCTTCAGGCATTTTAAATTATACCTGACATCAAGTACTGAACGCTTTTCACAAAATTTCAAAGTTGTGGTGGTGGATGGCAAAGATGAAAGCCAGTACACCGTAAAATGGCAGGACTTCTTCAGTGGACATGTGGTTGGTTAGTATGGAGCTTGTTTGTTTGCTTTTGGGTCTAGGGTGTTAGGTCTCCAAATTTAACTTGATTGCATGTTCTTTTTTCGGTGGGGTTGGGGGAAGGAGTGTCATAGAAGTGCTTTGCCTCTTTGGAAGCAGAAACATTCTAATAGAAGAAGTGAGTATTATTTAACATGTCATGCTGGCTGTTTTGATGATTAAAATTAATTTCCTCTCAAGTGATAATTTGACCTCTTGTCTTCAGCAAGGATTGTAGGCTTTCTTTATGAGATTTTAAACAGGGAAGCTAGGAGATAAAATAATTTACTTTATGATCCTTTTATGTATTTATTTGAGAAAATATATCAAGCAAGCAATTGCAGTTTACTTTTTGACCTTTTTCTGCAATAAGATAAAAGAAGTGGCATTGAATTCCTCAAACGGTATAGTTCAAAACCTGTAAATTCCAAGTCGTGCTTTCTACCTTCTCTTAGTTCTTCCTTACCCGGAAGTAGATAAAGTTCTTCCAGAAGAAAATCTATAGTTTTGTTTGTTTTGGGAAAGGGATAGGTTTCCAATGAGTAGACTTGAGGCTACTTCCAAGGAAAGGCAAGAATTGTCTAGTTTCTTTCTGGGGTCTTTGTTTCTTGGTTGCAGAGCTGTCAAAGTACCTAGGCAAATTTCACTCTGATGAAAGATTTGGTTGATTTTTATTAACAGTGTATAGTTTATTACTTTATATGAATGTTTGTTCATACTAAATTTTTTTTTTCTCTTAAGGTGAGCCTGACTCTAGGGTTCTAGCCCATATAGGAGACGATGATGTTACAATAAGAATCAACACAGATGGGGCAGAATATAACATAGAGGTAAATCTACATGTGAATTTTTCTCAGTAGCTTATCTCTCTAATTTTTAAAAAGCTTCTCAGTTGTTTTAAGATGGCACAGGTGAAAAGTAATTATAATTATTTCTTTTCTCTTTGTATTTAAAGCTTTTTTTTTTAACCTGGAAAGTAGATTTTTGAAAAAAGCATAATTTTTACATCTCTAAGAAGCTGTCTATAAGTGTAAGGGTGCTATAAAAATTACACATTTTAATAACATCCAAACTACATGACCAGTAGTCTTCTGTCTATCATTGTGAGAAAGAAATCTGTGGCCTTGCAGTATGTTATAGTTTGTTAATGTTTAGGCTATCTAATGGCAATGTTTCGGGGAGTCTAGCTTATCAGAAAGAGTCAGAAATTTAGTACAAAGTAAAGGAGCTAATATTATAAATGTATTCATTCTAGAATAGGCAAATAAATCACTGGAGTGTCTTAAACTGGTTTGTTTTTCCAAATTAATTTATGTCTTAAAAATACCTTTATTTTAAAAATACATGCTCATTGTAAAATTTAGAAAATATTAATAGATTATCTGTACTTGGACAGATAACTACTGTTGACATTTTGACAAACATCACTCCAAGTTTTTTTCTATATGCATATTCACAAATAGGTATACTGACTATTATACATTATACAGACTGTTTTTTCCTGCAAAATTAGGACCATGCAATATACATAGCCTGTCTTCAGATATTTTTCATTTAATAATATAATTATGAACATCTTTTCATGTTAGTATAGATCTAAATTAGGGTTTTTAATAAAGCCTGCCTGTTGATCCATCGAAACGTTATTCCATTTATTTAACCAATCCTCCATTGATACTCAATTGTTTTCTTGCTAATTTTTGAAATAAAATATGCTATAATGAACAGCCTTGGGCATACCGTTTGAGGCATGTATTAATATTTAGTTGGAATAGTGTGGGTGATAGGTAATAGTGAAGGTAGTTGAAAGAGGAAACTGTAGGAAGCTCTAGGCTGTGCCAATCCTTCATATAAACTTCCACATCTCAGCAGCTTAACACAACAAAGGTTTATTTCTCATTTCTTGAAGCTTGGTGTGGTCTTCCTCCACCTTGTGGCTTTGACTTTTGGATACATGTCCTCTGCAGCTGCCGCAGAAGGGAAATAGAGCTAGAGAATCACACAGGATGTTGTTAAGGGCCAGGCTTGGAAGTGGCCTTCACTCACATTATAGATTGCTTTGTCTCTGACCTACTACAAAGGAGGCTGGGAAAGATATCAGTAGTTGCCTTTGGAGCTCAGAAAGAGAAAACAGTGTGGTAAACACAGCATTGTTTCTGCCACAGTGCATGTGTCTGCTTATTTCCTTAGAATAATCTGTTAATTGTTAATTCAAAATGTGCATTTAGTATTCAAGTTAAATTTACTTAGAGTCCTCATTTTTTCAAATGTTTCCTTTTGGAGAATTAGGAATTCTGTTTCCATCCATACCTTCATTTCGCTAAGTACAAAAATGAGTATAATTAATACTTCACTGTTAGATGGTTACTTAAAAGTAAATTCATCAGGTTCCTTGAGGGACTTTTGCAAGAGATTAATAAAAATAAATTTTTTATTAGACAGGGTCTCGCTTTGTTCCTCAGGCTAGGGTGCAGTGGCATGATCATAGCTCACTACTACCTCAAACTCCTGGACTCAAGTGATCCTCCCACGTAGCTGGGACTGCAGGCACATGTCACCACACCTGTCTAATTAAAAAAAATTTTTTTTAGAGATGGGGTCTCTTTATGTTTCGCAGGCCAGTCCCGAACTCCTGACCTCAAGTGATATTCCCACCTCAGCCTCCTGAGTAGTAGTAGTAATTTTTAGTTGAAAAAGTGGTTTATTACTTAGAATGGTGATTTTCATATTATTTATTGTATAATTCTTATTTGTACTTACCTTATTGTAAAAATCATTGTTCATCTGCATTAAAATCTTAGACATAAGTGGGCAGGAAAATGTATGTATCTTATTTTTAACATATCATCATAAAATATTTTAAACCATCCCTGATTTTACCTTGCTGTTTATGTCAATAAGACTAAATTAAACTTGAATCATGAGATAATTTTTTCTCCCCAACTTTTTGTTTTGAAAATTTTCAAATCTACAGAAAGCTTCAAAAATACCCTGTAACCCTTAATCAACTGCTAATGTAATGTATGTCACATTCGTTTTTCTCTCTCTCACTTTTGTCCTGAATCATTTGAAAATCAGTTGCATACATGAAGACACTTCACACCTAAGTACTTCAATGTGCATTTCCTAAGAATAAAGGCATTCTTTTACGTAGCCATAGTAAAAGTAACATACCTGAGGAAAAGTAAATAATTCTACAGTATTGTCTAATAATCAGTCCGTAGTCAGAATCTCCAGTCATCCACAAAATCTCCTTCATAGGTTTTTTTGTTTGTTTTCTAATCCAGGATCCAGTTAAGATTCCTGCCTTTTATTTAGTTATTCATCAGATGATGTTTTTTCCAGCAGCTTATTGATAATGGTGGTAATAGGGTTAGCTGTTATTATTAACAATTACCTTTCTTTTGAAATCTTAAGATATGACTAGATTATTATCTTACATAATCTTCAAGTTAGGTGTTATCACTCCCTTACCTAATGAGAGAAGTTATGCTCAGGTTAAGTTACTTGTCCAAGGCACATAGTGAGGTTAGGTTGAGGTTTGAACTCAGGTTTCTCTGATCCCAAAGCCTGCTGTCTTTTTCTATGCTAGCCTGGCCATACTAGGAAACAATCAGTGTGAATTTAGAAATGTTTAACCCGAAAGAAAAAATTTTTCTCTTCCATTCATAGGCCAAATGAGCTTTACTAAATGCGGAAGGTTCCTACAGCCCAGGAGTTGGGTTAGTTAACTTTTGAGGTCTCTGCTAGTCCTGAGATTCTATAACCATTATTTCTTAAATCTACCTTATACATGAATTACAAAAGAAGGGATGTATGTGTGTGTATGTAATAGCTCTATGGAGATATAATTCATACACTGTACTATTCACCCATTTAATGTATACAATTTTGTAGTTTTTACAAGAGTATATTCATGGAGTTATGCAAAGACCACCACAAGTTTCAAACTTTTTATGACCCCAAAAAGAAGCTCTGTACCCTTTAGCCATTCTTCTCCCTTTCCTCCCTAATTCTCACAACCACTAACCTGCTGTCCCTTAGATTTGCCTATTTTGGTCATTTTATATAAATGGAATCATGTAATATGTGGTCTTTTGTGTGTCGCTTTTTTCACTTAGATTAATGTTTTCAAGGTTCATCCATGTTGTAGCATGTATCACTACTTCATTTATTTTTATTGGTGAATAATATTACATTGTATGGATAGACCACATTTTGTTTATTCATTCTCAGTTGATGGACATTTGGGTTGTTTCTACTTTTTGGCTATTATTAACAATGCCTCTGTGAACATTCGTGAATAAGTTTTCATTTGGGCATGTGTTTTCATTTCTCTTGGGTATACAGTAGGAGCAGAATTTCTGGGTTAAATGGTTTCTCTATTTTTGACCTTCGAGGACCTGCCAGACTGTTTTCTGAAGTGACTGCACCACTTTCCATTCTCAACAGTATCTGTGAGGGTTCTGGATTTCTCCACATCCTCACCGGTTAAGAGAGGGTCTTTGATTGTAACCATCCTAGAGAGTATGAAGTGGTGTCTCATTGTGGTTTTGATTTGCATTTCCCTGATAGAGAAATGTAAATATCTTTTTTTGTACATTCCCCACATGCTGCCTGGTTCTGATGAGACCAGTGTTCTTATAGAGAAGAACTTCGTTTTGAAAAAACAGAAACATCCTTTTGACTTGGGGTAACCATTGGAGTATGTTAGTTATGATTTAGTCTGTCCTTGCAACATTATAAATACAGATTTTTAAAAAAATTTTCTGAAACCAATAAGTTTCAGGTATATTGTTGCAAATTTTGAGTTTTCTTTCATAAAAATATGTTTGTTCTTTCCTTTGTGTAAAACCCAGCATGGCAAAAAGGTGTTAAACACCTGAATGTTAAGGAAACCATAATGAAAATGCCACGTGAATAGAAACCTTTTCTAACTGTTGTTGCTATATCACCATCACCTATAACAGTGCTAGTATACAGTAGGCATTAGATATTTTTGTATGAATGAATGGAAAAGAATATACATTTTTCTATTCTGGATCCTCTTAAAGATTTTGTAACTTATGCAAAGTATATAGTGTTTTCTTCATATACAGATAAAATTATCAGAGTGAATAGTCTGTGTATTTATTTACCAGCATGGAAACTCCATATGATAGAAATGATTTATTTTGGATAAAATGCTGGTCAATTTACTTAGAAATGAATGTTAATCTAAGAAGTAGCAAAGAGTATTGGAATAATTTAGTATTTAAGAATTCTTGTTTTTGCATCTCAGTCATATATATTTTCTGTTTTAGCCACTTTGGAGATTTGTTAATGATACCAAAGACAAAAGAATGTTAGTGTATAAATCTGAAGATATCAAGAATGTTTCACGTTTGGAGTCTCCAAAAGTGTGTGGTTATTTAAAAGTGGATAATGAAGAGTTGATTCCAAAAGGGCTATTAGACAGAGAGCCCCCTGAAGGTAAGACTTAAAACATGTTTCAAATAAAAAACAAGCACATTCCAACCGTCTTCAGTAGGGGTGGCTGTTAATTGATAAAAAGTAACATGATTATCAACTAATTTTAGTTAATTTGGCTTGAAAATACAGTTTTGTTCCAGAAACTCTAATTCTTTTGTCTGTAATGTAAGAGTTGAAAGTACTAGCAATTAATGGGAACAGTAAAGATTGGACTTTAAAAAAGATTGGGTGAAAGGGAAGTTGAATGATCTGAGGGAAAATATCCTTGCAGATATTTAGAAGTGACAAAATAATACTGTTGAAAGACAGTCTTCCAAGTTTATAAGAAATTAGTTGGTAGCAAGAGAGATCTATGAACTACAAATCAGTCTTGGGACAGATCTATTTAAGGTCATTTATTTATTAAACAGAACTAGAGCTTACAATATTTAGGGTCATTTCCAAAACATATATCCATCTTGGAGATGTTCTTATTTTTAAAGACCTTAGAAAATATTACTAGCATTTTAATAATAAAGAATCTTAGGCTGGGCGCGCTGGCTTAACGCCTGTAATCCTAGCACTCTGGGAGGCTGAGGAGGGAGGATTGCTTGAGCTCAGGAGTTCGAGACCAGCCTGAGCAACAGTGACACCCCATCTCTACTCAAAAAAAATAGAAAGAAATTACTTGGACAGCTAAAATATACAGAAAAAATTAGCCGGGCATGGTGGCGCATGCCTGTAGTCCCAGCTACTTGGGAGGCTGAGGCAGGAGGATCACTTGAGCCCAGGAGTTTGAGGTTGCTGTGAGCTAGGCTGAGGCCATGGCATTCTAGCCCAGGCAAAAGAGTGAGACTCTGTCTCAAAAAAAAAAAAGAAAAGAATCGTAAACAATTTGATTAGAGAGGTGTCCTATTAATACAAACTAATTTTTAATGTGTGATCTTGACATTTGTACTGTTACTTTGGTTAATTCATAATCTTTTTCTAGAAGAAAATTACTGATGGTTTCCTAGCCCAGATAATAGGCGATTGTTTTAATCTGTTAAGCACTTCTTGAAGTTTCCATATTTTAAAAATTATGGAGGCACTTTTCCTTGGTTTTGAATTCTACAATTTTTATTTATTTTTTATTTTTATTTTTTGAGAAAGTCGCCTAGGATAAAGTGCAGTGGGACGTCATCTTAGCTCATTGCAACCTCATGCTCCTGGGCTCAAGCGATTCTTCTCCCTCAGCTTCCTGAATAGCTGGGAGTATAGGCATGCACCACCACACCCAGCTAATTTTTCTATTTTTTGTGAAGATGGGGGTTTCAGTTTTGCTCAGGTTGGTCTCGAACTCCTGGCCTCAAGCAGTCCTCCTACCTCAGCCTCTCAGAGTGCTAGGATCATAGGCATGAGCCACCACGCCCAGCTGAATTCCACAATTTTAAAACCATGTATTACTTTTTACTTTTCTATCTTCCTCTAAATTGTTTTTTTTGTTAAGCTCAAATAATGTTTGTTTCAGAAATATACTAGATTTAAAGCGTTACTATAAAAAACTCCTTGTTTTGATGAATTTTGATTTAATAGTGCATACAAATTCATATTAGAGCTTGTTCATCGGGTGAAGAGAAGAGCTGATCCAAATCCCATGAAGAACACATGTAAATTATTGGTGGTAGCAGATCATCGCTTTTATAAATACATGGGCAGAGGGGAAGAGAGTACAACTACAAATTACTTAGTAAGTATTTGATATTCCATAAAGGGACTGGACAAAAAATTCATGTGGGTGGGTAAATTCCATTTAAGAGGAGGGTGTGATAATTTGAAACTTAATGAAACCAGATCTATTCCAGAGGCTGTTATTTTCTTAGAATATTGAGGGCTATTCTCTGAGGTTTTTATATTACTATATGAAAATTATAGTTTCAAATTTATGAAAACCCGTTTTACCTTTGAACTAATGTTTTCTGCACATTAGAATTTTTATGCATATTAGGTTTGGGGAGAGGTTTTAACGTGGTGCTTCCTTCTTTATACAAGTGAGCTCTTTAAAATCATCACTGCTGTAATGGCAGTGAACCTGTGATGTCACATGTGTGGATGTCTGCTCTAGAGTAAAAAAAAAATAAGTATTTGTATAAACCTGTATGTACTTTTTTGCTTTTATGTATATTTCAGAGAAGAAGGTCAGTTTTGTTCATGTTAAAGAGCTAATCATTGGACTTTGTGTGAAATATATGAGACCTTCATGGTCATAATTAAATCTAGGGCAGAGATACAAAGGAATGATTTAAGTAGTGTTGATACTGGATTTTTAAGCATTAACTATTATTTTAAAAGTCAAGGAAATCATTTTTCATTGACATTTTTTGCTAGTATGATCTCATTTGTCATGGTAAGTTGGCACTGACCAAAATGAGGGAATAAAAGAGAATGCATCTATTCATGAACCGAGAGCCTGGTTCAGTACAGACGTCTTTCTCATTGCCTTGCCTTTCCCATTCTCTCCATTGTATTCATACTCTCCCTCACCCTTCTTTCCGTTCCCTGCCATGTCAAGTGAATTTATTATGAGGATGATTGTAATTCTTGTTTCTAAGTAAGAAGGATTCTTTCTTGGAAAAAGCTTCTCTCTCGATCTGGGTTTTGTTTTAGGGGGCTCCTCTTATTTTACTTCTTTGTTCATTGCACTACGAATATCAATATCATCAGAGGTCTAGTCTTAAAAATTGCATTTCTTACTGTTATAAGCAAAGAGCAGTTTTTTAGACCTATAACTTGCTTCACAGTTGCTGGGACAAACCTCATGAACCCAGTTTTCAAACATTAAAATATTCTCTTTGAGGAAGAGATTGGTAATTAGCATTTTCTTGTTTCTTGTGTAGTCCTTGGGGGTTATGCTGTCCCTCTTACCCCAGTCTTTCCAAATCAGAGAACCTAATGGGGATTGCTGAAATGGGCTCGTTCCTTCTGGCCCTCCTGTTACCCATTTGTCAGTACTGAACTTTGCAGGGTGAGGGTGGAGGAATGAGGTCAGCAGTTGTCTGCACTGCCTTTTACCTATTTCTGAGGAAGGCATTTGAGGTACTTGCCAAGAGATAGAGTGAAGGTGGAATACTTCTTAGAAGGGAATACAGTTGACTCTTGAACAACCCTGGGCTTGAGGGCGTTGACCCCTCTGTGTCGTCAAAAAACTGTATATAACTTTTGACTCCCTCCAGAGGTTGAGTATTAATAGTCTACTGTTGATTGGAAGCCCTGCCAATAACATGCCAGTTGATTAACACCTATTTTGTAATATGTTTTATAGACCATATTCTCAGAATAAAGTAAGTTAGAGAGAAGCAAATGTTAAGAAAATCATAAGGAAGAGAAAATACATTTACTATTCATTAGTGGAAGTGGATCATTTTAAACGTCTTCATCCTTCACGTTGAGTAGGCTGAGGAAGAGGAAGAGGAGGAGGGGGTTGGTCTTGCTGTCTCAGGGTGGCAGAAGCAGAAGAAAATCCACATGTATGTGGACTCATGCAGTTCAAACCCATGTTGTTCAAGGGTCACCTGTATTTTAGGTAAATTGATTGACTTTTAAATTTAATTTTTTATAGTTTACTGGGATGGTAGTTTTTAAAAAAAGCCTGTTACTTGTTATTTTGGTTCTATATGCTGTTGATTACCTGGAATTTGGGGTAAACTGTACTGTTGTTTTATTCTGGTAGCAACACTTTAAGTTTGAGACTAAGGGCTAGGAATGATTTGTTAGAGATGTCAGTCATAAAGAGTAATATTTTAATGCTAGTTTTTGTAATAGAAGAAACTTTTACAATGGCATTTTCTCTAAACAGTTTTTATTCCTGTAGATTTTATATTAAATTGCAAAGAGTGGTAAAGAGCTATATAATGTCTTTTTTTATACACACAGATAGAGCTCATTGACAGAGTTGATGACATCTATCGGAACACTTCCTGGGACAACGCGGGGTTCAAAGGCTACGGGATACAGATAGAGCAGGTACTCATCAACAGGGACCGCCCGCGTCACTCAGTACGTGCGGGAAACGTTTGGCACTTGTAGTCAAAACCCGAAACCTTGTTCTCAACACTAATGATAAATATTCTCAAATGCCAACTTTTTTCTAATAAGTTGTGCAGTGTTTTTGATATTAATTCTATATTAAGAAGTTTTCTGTCCTTAGGCTCATTTTAGGCAGAAAGTCTTTTAATGCCACCCATGCTCTCTTGCTTCTCTGAATTTATTAGTGTTTTTCCCCCTCTAATTATGCTTTAAGTCTTTAGTTAGAATCCTAGTACATATTGCTGAATTCTTAGAAAATTTCCTCAAAAATACTGTGTGCCTTTGCAAGGCATCTATATATACAGAACCATTAAGTCTTTTTTCCCTAAATACCTCCGTAATAGAGTATGTCCAGCAATGATATATTGATGTCATCTTAGTTATGTCTCGTGGTAAAAGTTGCTTCAAATTGCTAAGAATAATTAAAGATACTGCCTGACATTGGGTATTGCTTTGGACAGATAGACATTTTGATGTGTAAATTATATAAATTATTTATTTTTTTCCAGGCATTTTGTACTAAACCATATTCTTACAGGTTTTGTATGTAGTATAGAATATAGAGGTTTTTTTTAACCTTTGAAATCATGCACCATGTTTATAAATGTTAAACTTCGATAGTACTTGTATGAAACTAAGAGAATTATTTTTCCTTTCTTGTTCTCTTTTACTGTTTGCATTTTCTTTATTAAGTTATTATTGGATAGGTAATATATACACATGGTACAAAAACCAGTGAAAAGTAAGTCTCTGCAACCTTTGTTGCATTGTCAAACCAGTTCCTTTCCCCAAAGACATTCACATCACTAGTTTAAATGTGTCTTTCCAGACATGTTGTATGCATGTACAGTGTGTGTATGTGTATGTCTGTATCTGACACAATGGTGGTATGCTGAACTCTTTTGCACCTTTTTTTTCATTTCACAGTATGGTGGAGATGATTCCATATTGATACAAATAAAGGTGCCTCACTTGTTTAAAGATAGCTGCATCTTGTTCACGTTTTAGGGGACTTGTAAATAAAGTTCCTTTTTGCTTTAGGAACTTGGAACCAGTTGAAGAACATAGGAGTAATGTGAGAGATAAAAACATCAATTTCTTTACATCTGATAAAAGATGGATTGGAGGATGTGGTTTAGATGTGCAGTCATTGTGGGCTTCCAAGGGAAGCCCAGAATTGCCCTTGACCACCCAACACCAGAACTACAGAGCCTGTGCCCCACTCACCTTGCCACACAGTGGCAGAGGAGGTCAGGATGGGCACTCTCAGCAGGCAGACAGGAAGAGAAACATCCAGACACCACTGAGCTGAGGATGGCTTCCTTTATCCCAAACTCACTAAGGCTTTGTTACTTTTTTTTCTTTGTAGGAGGTTTAATATTATTTTGTCTGAAATGCGTGTACAAAGAGAAATCCCTGTTATAATCTTTTATTCTTGTGGTGCACAAAGTGATGTACATTTTTTCATTCTTTTCCAAATTGTTCACTGTAGTTGTAATAAATATTTTAGGTTTATGTAACCCAAGTTATCATTTTTTCCAAATATAGGGGATATGAAAATTTAGGAGTACATTTATAACTTTATAAATAATTCATGAACATACATGTTTTCCATACCATATGTTTCTCAGTTTGTTAAACGTTGACTATTAGAGCTAAAAAATTTATTGGTTTTAAAACATTTTTTCTGGAATGATAGCCTTTTTTTGAACAAATAAAATAATGCAGTATTCAGAGTCTTATGATTTTTTTTTTAGAAGTGTTCTAAGTATATTATCTCTTTAAGTATAGATTCGCATTCTCAAGTCTCCACAAGAGGTAAAACCTGGTGAAAGGCACTATAATATGGCAAAAAGTTACCCAAATGAAGAAAAGGATGCTTGGGATGTGAAGATGTTGCTAGAGGTAAGTTGTGGAATCCTGGGTATGGTACTGTTAACACCACTTTGTGATTTCTAATACGTGGATTCTGTGCGTTAATGAAGGAGCATAGTATTACAGAAAAGATGATGGAAAACCAGGAGCAGTCCCCCCAACCCCAGCTGATCCATTAGTGACCCCATCCCCTGTAGCAGGGCAGATAGCAAATAGCAAAAAAACCATGAAAAAGAAAAATACTATAAAGCAATGCTTCCTAGTCTTTGAGAATCTAGTGAGGTGCAGTGGATCTTCTCTAGAAAATAACACGGATACCCAATGTATAGATTTTTTGCACACTGTGTTGTTAGTTTGGGTCTCTCTGAAGTTTATCAGTTTATCTCCTAGGGCAGTAATTATAAAACAGGCTAGGAACATGTATTGGAGAGTAGAAATGTAACTTGGAGATGTGAAAGGTCTCTAAAGGAATTTTAAATTTTTGTGTTTTTATTTTGGTAATGAATCTAAAGATAGTTAACTTACCCATTCTGTGTTACATGGAATCCCGCATATAACAGGGAACTGCCACTGATTCAAATGTCTTGAGTTTGTGTTTACTATTGTTTTGCTGTAAAATGACCTTCTATGAAGTGATAGTTTTTATCTTTTAGTGTGCTGATATTAGTTTCCTGATGCTGCTCTAACAAATTATCGCAAATTTGGCAGCTTAGAACAACACTTTATTTATCTTGTTTCCATGGGTTAGTCCAGGCATAAGATTCTTTGTTTAGGGTCTCATGAGGCTGAAATCAAGTTTTAAAAGCTTGAATGGAATTAAAGGGTATTATCAACTCTTTATCCAGATTGAAAACCACAATGTGCAGTATCCGTATAATACTTGGACATACCTTACCTAATTTGATCTGCTTACCACCCTGAGAGGGGATCATCGAGATAGCACCATTAGTCTTAAAAAGAGGATCAGCAAGTATATTGGTGATCTTGACTGCCATAACAAAATACCACTGGCTGGGGGGCTTACACAATAGAAATTTATCACAGTTCTTGAGGCCAGAAGTGCAAGATTAAGGCGTTCCAGGGTTTGTTTATTCAGATGCCTCTCCGGTATGTAGATGCCATCTTTTCCTTGTGTCTTCACGTTCACATGGTGCTTCCCATGCGTGTGTCTGTGTCCTGATCTCCTCATAAAGACACCGGCCACATTGGATTAGGGCCCACCCACATGATCTCATTTTACTTTGATTACCTCTTTAAGGGACCTATTTCCAAATAGTCATGTTCTGAGGTACTCCTGGGGGTTAGGACTTCAACATATGAATTTTGGGGTGGCAAGTCCATAACAAAAAAGTTAAATGACTTGTCTGTGGTTAGTTATACAACTAGTAATGGCGGAGGAAGTATTGAGCAGCTAGATCTTCTGACTCCTAGAACAGCTGAACGACTGCACCTCTCTGCTTTCCTGTGGGCCTCTAGCCAGCCCACATAAGGGGAGGAACCAGAGGGGAGAATGTCTTACATTTACAGATGCTTCTCTCCTGTTCTCTTCCCTAGAATATTCCCAGAAACCTCACTCTATTACCACGGAATTATCAAAATCCCAGTGTAGCCATACTTCATTACTCATTCAGGGCTTTCTGACCTCTCATTTTAAGCATTTTAAAATCAGGATTTGGCTAGCATGGTAGCGTGCACCTGTAGTCCCAGTTACTTCAGGCTCTTGAGGCAAAAGGATAGCTTGAGCCCAGGAGTACGAGGCCCTCGTAGGCAACATGGTAAGCCCCTGTCCCCCAAAAAATAAAAATAAGTACAAATTTTTAAAATTAGAGTCTCTGGACTGTCATGGTAGAGGTTTTTAAGGTAATACATAATATATGAATTTTGGTTTTAAAACACTTTTTCTGGACTGATAATCTTTTGAACAGATAATGCAGTATTCAGTCTTGTGACTTTTTTTCTGGAAATGTTCTAATTATTTTATCTCTTTAAATGTAGATTCACATTCTCAAGTCTCCACAAGAGATACAACCTCTTAATTTCCTTTTAAATTAAGAAAAAAAAACCCCACAAACCCACAGTGTTGATTTAAATGGATTTAAAATGTTTATTTTAGTAACATAAAATTAGGTATATGTACTTTCCTATAAGTTTGTAACTTTTATATATGTATTATAAAACCGAAAAAAATTTTAAATGAAAATTCCTATAAAACCAATAGAAACCTTGAATCTGCTTTGCTCTGGGGTGCTGCGATCCCCTGGCAGAATTGGGGCGTCTCCAGTGCTGGGCTGTACGTCTTCAGAGCAGTCCTCAGAGGAGCAGTGAGTGAGCTCTGAATAGCTGGAAAAAGCTCCCAGCTCTTCCCCTTTTGCACCCTGCCAGATGATAGCATGTGCCTCTCCCCTGTGCAGACAGGGGACGGGCACTGCACTGCACAGGGTTATGGTTGCTGATGCAGAACTGCAGTCAGTCATAGTTTCTTCTGCAATATTTAGTTGAAATATCTTCTAGCTTGATGTAACTGTTAATCTAATTAATAATGCCTTTTTTTTTTAAAGCAATTTAGCTTTGATATAGCTGAGGAAGCATCTAAAGTCTGCCTGGCACATCTTTTCACATATCAAGATTTTGATATGGGAACTCTTGGACTAGCTTACGTTGGTTCTCCCAGAGCAAACAGTCACGGAGGTGTTTGTCCAAAGGGTAAGTTTTTCCATTTGTTGTGTGAATATGACGCTAGAATAGGAAGCCGATTGGATTATATTATAATTCTGTATTTTGTAAGCAATTTGTCTCTGTTTCCTTTTGCCTTTAGCTTATTATAGTCCAGTTGGGAAGAAAAATATCTATTTGAATAGTGGTTTGACCAGCACAAAGAATTACGGTAAAACCATCCTTACAAAGGTATGTTCTTTTATTTTTTAAAAGGATAGTTCGGAGTTGTCGTAGTAGAACCTCAGTCATTATGTATTTATTTACGTGTGTATCTTCTTAAAAAGGTAATACATACTGTTTTTATTTCTGCCTAAATAAAATACACGTTTTTTTGCTGGGAAATACGAAAATTAAAGAAGCGTATAAAGAAGAATATTAAAATGACCTGTCAGCCTTCTTTTGAGACGTGAGGATTTTGCTTTTCCTGGAGCCCTCTGACCTGCAGCTTCTCTCAGGGCTCCCTGTCTCCTAGTCCTGCAACACAACTGTCACTCTGAGGCATCCCGCACTCTCATTTCCGGGACCCCATGTCTTCTTTCTTGATTTATACCATCATGTTGGTGTAGTATATCCTCCAGGAACTTCCTAAGAAAAGATACATGAGGTGCATATTCTTGGGATTTTACACATCCAAAAATGTCTTTATTCCACTCTTGATTGATAATTTTGTTGGGTCTATTCTCAGTTCTCTGTTGTCTTCTAGTGTTTATGTAGCTATTAAGGATTCTGAAGTCATTCTGAGTCCTTATCCTTTATGTATCACCTGTTTTTTACTTTCTGGAATATCTTAGGATCTTGTTTTTGCCCAGATATATCTGTAAAAAATGTGTTTGACTATAAATAACAGAAAATCAGTAAACAGTGGCTTACATTAGGGGTTTATTTGTCTTGGTCAACAAGAAGTTCAGGGTTAGCATTCCTCAGGTGGTACAGCAGCTCTCAAGGGCCCAGTGTCTTCCTAACTTTCACTCAGCTATTCTAAGCACAAGGCCTTTGTCCTCATGCTTGTCACCTCATAGTTTCAAGATGGTTCTCTTCCTTTGTTGGAGAACGGAGGAGAAAGACAATGTCTGCATGTCCGGATGTGCCACAGTTTATCCATTCACCGACTGAAGGAAATCTTGGTTGCTTCCAAGTTTTGGAAATTATGAATCAGCTGCTAGAAACATTCTTGTGCAGGTTTTTGTGTGGACCTCAGTTTTCAACTTGTTTGGGTAAATACCAAGGAGCATGATTTCTGGATAGTGGGGTAAAGGTGTGTTTAGCCTTGTAAGAAACTGCCAGACTGTTTTCCAAAGTGGCTATAACATTTTGTATTCCCACAAGCAATTAATGAGAGTTCCTGTTGCCCCACATCCTTGTGAGAATTGTGTTGTTGGTGTTTTGGATTCATCCATTCTAATAGGCTAGTAGTCATATCTCGTCATTTTAATTTGTAATTCCCTAACAGCATATGATGTCAAACATTTTTTTTTTCTTTTCTTTATTTTTTTTTTTGAGACAGAGTCTCACTGTCTTGCCTGGGTTAGAGTGCCGTGGCATCAGCCTAGCTCACAGCAACCTCAAACTCCTGGGCTCAAGCGATCCTCCTGCCTCAGCCTCCCAGGTAGCTGGGACTACAGGCACATGCCACCATGCCCGGCTAATTTTTTCTGTTTTTAGTTGTTTGGCCAATTTCTTTCTATTTTTAGTAGAGACGGGGTCTCGCTCTTGCTCAAGCTGGTGTTGAACTCCTGAGCTCAAACGATCCACCCGCCTTGGCCTCCCAGAGTGCTAGGATTATAGGCGTGAGCCACCGCGCCCGGCTGATGTCAAACATTTTTTCATTTACTTGTTTCTGTCTGTGTATCTTTGGAGGCATCTGTTCTGATCTTTTATCTATTTTTAAATTGGGTTGTTCATTTTGTTATTGTTGAGTTTTAAGAATTCTTTGTAAATTTTTTTTTTTTTTTTTTTTTTGAGACGGTCTCATTCTCTTGCCTAGGCTAGAGTGCAGTGGCATCATCACGCAGCTCACTGCAACCTCAAACTCCTGGACTCAAATGATCCTCTTGCCTCAGCCTCTGGAGCAGCTGGGACTACAGGTGTACACCACCACACCTAGCTAATCTTTTTCTATTTTTTGTAGATATGTGGTCTCATTATAGCTCAGGCTGGTATCAAACTACTGGCGTCAAGTGATCCTCCCACCTCGCCTCTCAAAGTACTAGGATTATAGGCGTGAGGTGCTGTGCCCAGCCTCTTGGTATATTTTGGATAGCAATCTTTTATAAGATGTGTTTTTTGCAAATATTTTCTCCCAGCCTATGACCTATTCTGCTTTACATTTTTACAGTCCAGGAAATGCCAATATTCTTACTCTTTAATATTAATTTTTTCTTTCTCTGTTCCTTTCTTTCTTCTACTCTGTTCTTTCTACAGGGTTGTAACATTTCATCTTAACTGTTCTTTGGTAATCAAATTGTAGATCTTTTTATAATATGCTTCACTTTCCTTTTTGTGAAGGGGAGGGGAGGGGTTGTTTGTGATGTGACCAACTCTTCAGTGGGTTTGGGAAGATGAAGGGATTTACAGACATTGGAAAAACAAAAAACAAACAAAACAAAACAAACCAAAAGCTGTCAAGCCAGGAAGCTTAAAGGAATACCACTAAGTGAAAGAAGCAAGTCTGAAAGGCTACATACTGTATGATTGAAAATATATAACATTCTGGAAAGGGCAAAACTATGGAGGCTCTAAAAATGATCAGTGGTTGGGGGAAGACAGGATGAACAGATAGAGCGCAGGGGATTTTTAGGGCAGTGCAAATAATCTGTAAGATACTGTAACAGTGGATATAAGACATTATGCATTTGTCAAAACTCATAGAATGTACAACACAAAGAATGAGCCCTAATATAAACTGCGGACTTCGGGTGATTAAGAAATAGGAACAGCTAGGCTTGGGGATACTTGCCTGTAGTACCAGCTACTCTGGAGGCTGAGGTGGGAGGATCGCTTGAGGCCAGCAGTTTGAGTCTGTAGTATGTTGTGATTGTACCTGTGAATAGCTACTGCACTGCAGCCTGGCCAAGGTAGTGAGACCCTGATTTTTTTTTTTTTTTTTTTTTCCTCTGTTGCCCGGGCTAGAGTGCTGTGGCATCAGCCTAGCTCACAGCAACCTCAAACTCTTGGGCTCGAGCGATTGTCCTGCCTCAGCCTCCTGGGTAGCTGGGACTACAGGCATGCACCACCGTGCCCAGCTGATTTTTTCTATTTTAGTTGTTTGACTAATGTCTTTCTATTTATAGTAGAGATGGGGTCTTGCTCTTGCTCAGTCTGGTCTCCAACTCCTGAGCTCAAGCAATCCTCCCTCCTCGGCCTCCCAGAGTGCTAGGATTACAGGCGTGAGCCACCGCCCCTGGCCAACCCTGATTCTTTAAAAAAAAACAAACTCACAGCAGTAAAACAACCCCCCAGCAACAATGTAAAGTGGTATGAGAGAAGAAAAAGACACTAATTGGTTTTAGGGAAACTTTTAATTTCCAACATTTTTTTTTTTGCCTGTGCCTTTACTTTTTTGGTGTCACAACTTAATGGTTTGATTTCATGACATATTTTCCTTGGTCTTCCAGAATTTTTCTCTTAAAAAATACATAGACCAAAAAATAAATTTGCTTTGAAATCTTTGAGATATTTTACAGTGTCATTAGCAAATCTGCTAATGAATTTTTCCTAAGTGCAGTTAGGAATTACTTCTCTGCATTATACGTTTGGACTTGAGTGCTTTTTGCTAAACGTTTAAGGTTTTTTATACTATTGTTTTAATATAAACATGTGGAAAGACTCTTCTTGTATAGAAAAATGACTTGTGAAATGTTTGTTTCAAGTTTCCTGGAGTGCTTTTTTTTCCCCCTCCTTGGGAAAAAAGATCAGGAATTTTATGTTTATAGTTTTTATTTTATTCAGATAAATATGGAAAAAAATTCTAGCTTGTTTTGGTTGAATTTATTCTTATTCAGATAGAATTAGTCTGATGATCTGATAGATTAAGTACAGTTCTGCAAGTGGATTCTAAGTAAACCAAATCTTCTATGTCATTAAGATTGTTAGTGAACATGAATTCAGTCACTGAGATAGTAAAACATTATTTTCTTCTTCCATAGTTGTCTTGTTTTTTCACCCCTTACTTTTTAAGCTGCTTTAGGTTTTAACAGCAATGTGATTGGGATGAGGGGCAGGTGGGAGGGACTCGACAGAGAACTGCAGTTAGCTATTGGACTGATCAGCACCAGACAGTATAGGGTTGGAATGGCCAATGTTTGATATTTTGTTATGAATCTTCCAGTACATAAATTCTGTTTTCTTAAATTAATTTAAATTCATCCTTATGATACTGTTTGATAATATTAAAAAAGCTCCTGCTTATTCTGTTTAATTTCTGTAATGGGTAGAAAAAAAATCATAGTCCAGTTGTTACTCTTTTGTTGCTCTGGTTAGAGATCTCTATTTAAGACAGCATGGGCCCAGCTGGCAAAAGTAGCTGAGGGTCAAAGCACGATGTAGGATGATGATAAAAAAAAAAAAAAGTAGCTTATGGGTGGGTCTTGGGAAATAATGTTTTCTTTGCATGATCCTTAAGGAAGCTGACCTGGTTACAACTCATGAATTGGGACACAATTTTGGAGCAGAACATGATCCGGACGGTCTAGCAGAATGTGCCCCAAATGAGGACCAGGGAGGAAAATACGTCATGTATCCCATAGCTGTGAGTGGCGATCATGAAAACAATAAGGTATGTGTATGTTTGGGAGCTTTTTTATGTGGTTAGGAAAAAAAGAGGCTGTGTGTGATGATCATAATGAGAGCTGAGAAAAGTATTCCATTCCTAAGTATTTCCCTAAGGATGGGTCTGTAAATTACAAAGTACCTTGAAAGTTGGTTGTGTTTTGGAGTGAGACGTGGTCCATCTAAATCTGACTAAAGCAGCTGGACGTGGTGGCTCACACCTGTAATCCCAGCACTTTGGGAGGCCAGCTTGGGAGAATCACATGAGGCCTGGAGTTTGTGACAAGCCTCGGCAACATGGAGAGACTTCTCTACAAAAAATTTAAAAAATTAACAGGACATGGTGGCACGTGCCTGTATAGTCCCAAATTACTGGGGAGGCTGAGGCAGGAGGATTGCTTGAGCCCGGGAGTTTGAGGTTGCTGTGAGCTATGATTGCACCACTGCACTCCAGCCTGAACAGAGAGAGAGACCCTGCCTGTCTCAAAATAAATAAATAAATCTGGTTAAAGCTCATTTGGACTGTTATCAAGCTTAATCCTGTGCAGATTGGGATCTAAAAAAAATTACTAATAGTAATGGCTTTTGTTAGAGTTCTGGATTTCAAGGTCTGGTGGGCTTAGACTTTATGTTAAAAATTTCCTGTCATTTCGTTACAAGTTGTCACTCATTTTAACTCTACAGTACTCCACAATTTACATGTTTTTACTAACTTTTGCAATAAAACACAGTTTACCAGACTACAAACCCCATGTGGGAAAGGCCTTTGTCTTGTTCACAGCTCTGTCTCCGGTGCCTAGTAGGAGTACCTGGCACTTAAATATTTGTTAAATGAATAATTGAATGATTTACTATTTCAGGTTTCTGGTAGAGTACACTAGTTGATTTGGGATATTGTAAACAATTTCAGAGACTTGAGAAGTGCCTGTGACTAACTCTTAGAATCTGAACTCAAAGTTAGAAGTGTTAATAAATGTCTAGTTCTTTCAGTTTATTTGACGTCAAGCAGTTTAAGGCAGCGTGAGGAGAACATTAGTTGTGCTGCTGCGTTGGGGAGGCCCTAAAGGAGTCTGGTTATGATCAGGAGAGAGGGAGAATATCGTCCTGACGTGTGCTTTGAGCCAGGCCATGGGCCGGGAGAGCCTGCCCAGGATCTGGAGGAAAGGATGACGTCTGAGTTTTCCCAGCCCTGACACACTGCTTTTGAAAATTTCTGCCTCCTTTTCTTTTTGTGATCTTTTTTGATTGTTGTTTGATCTTTTTTTTTTTTTTTTTTTTTTTACTGTTATGGATATTTTCTGCATTTCGTTTTCTTTGGTTTTTATGTCTAAACATTCTCATCCTTTCTTGTTTTGTGGGTTATGTTTTATTGTTCCTCTGCTTGACAGCTTGGGCCTGAGGAATATTTTGCTACCCCTTTGTGTCCACTCTTCCAACTTATAAAAACCCCTGTTGAATTTTCCTCCTTTTTTCAAAGGTCGCCTCTGCATTTCTAATCCCATTGTGCTGTGCAACAGAATGTTCTGTGATGACAGGAATGCTGTACATGTCTGCGCAGCGCAGTAGCCACCAGCCATGTATGGCTGTGGAGCAACTGAAATGCGGCTAGAGACTGAGAAACAGAATTTTTAATTCTGTTTTATTTGCATTTACAAGTGGTGTCCTGTGATAGGAAGTGGTAATGGCCATTAACTCTAAAAGGACACGAGGGACCCTACTGGGAAGATAGAAATGTTCTGAAACCTATTTATGGTGATGGTTTAACCATTTGGTAAAGTTACTACAAATAACTGAGTTGTGCACTTGAAATGAGTGAATTTTGTAATAATGTTAAATACGCCTTAATAAGCTTTAAAAAGCAAACTAAAACACTAGTGCAGGAGCAGAGGATATAGAGGAGCCATGAAGCCATGAGTTGATTGTTGAAATGGATGAGGCACGTGGGCTTTTGGCGACACCATTCTGTCCACTTTATAGGTGCTTGAACGCTTCTGTAACAGAAAGTGTAAAATCTAAATAGCCGCATATAGCTGGTAGTTACCATATTGGACAGCGCTCCTCTGATTGACAGGTCACTTGCTTCTTGGTTATGGGGACGGTTGTCAGAACTTCGGGGGAATATGCCTTACTTTGCAAACTCTGCCTGAGTGGGCACACATGTGGCTAACTCTTCTGCTACAAGTTCTTTGTAGAATTTCCCCTATGGGCTCCTCCGAACGGCCCTGTAAGAACTTGCCAATGAGAATGGAGGATGGGCAGAGCTGTTTTTTTTTTCTGGAGCTGCTAGTCTATATCAATGAAGAACAGTTTACTTACTTTGTCCCGAGCTTATCATATTTAGTGTGTGTTTTTATAGTTTGGTTTTCCCAAGTAGCAGTCCCCCTGGAAGAAGATAATGTGTATCTTCTAATTTATGTTTTAAATGAATTCCCTAATAAAAATGTTTTTAACTAGATGAGAAGGGCTACGGGACAAAAGTACTTTCTAGTTTCCCTCACCTAGAAAGACAGAACTCTGCTAGACAAGCCACTGAAAAGCAGTGTGCCATGGGTGGGCTTCACTGTGGAAAGATGACATTAGTGAAAAGGAATGTGGGACCTTTGGGATTGTAACCTCTTAGGAAGGAGGTTACAATAAACTGGAGGGAAGAGGAGGTTTTATGATGAGGATGCACACAGAAGGCCCCCAGGTCTTTAGGGAATATGTAGGCAAAAGGCTAGATTGGTCCCTTTTTCCTTAGCACTCTCCAGGGTCTACAGCTACGTGGGAGGTGTAACTGATAAATTAGTGAAGAGCCATTCTTATCTGTTTACTGTGAATTTTAATTCATTAGGACTTGAGCCTCCCAGAGGTGAAATGATAAAATGGAGCTCATAGATCTGCAGTGCTGATGAATAAACCCACCAAAATTCCAACTGCCTGAGGCCCAGATTGGAATAACCAGACCTCTTAAACATCTTAACTATAAAAACAAATTGGAAGATCTTTTTAAAAAGTCCAGTTAGTAATTCTGTTTAGGGTGATGAGGTTTTCACTATCTTTCTGAAAGTAATTCCTTTGATATCTGATTCAGTGGTTACAGATGCCTTTGGAGGATCCCGTCCTCTCTGCTCTCAGGGGCTTCATGATTGTTGTCTGGTGTGAAAGTGAATCCATTTTAGCATCTTCAGAGAGCTGTGGAGACCCTGCCCCAAGAAATAACCACACTCGGTTTTCTCCAAGCCTCTTACCCCTTCTCCTTTTCTTTTCTTTCCTTTTCTCTGTCCCCTCTCCCTTCTCCCCTCTCCCCTCCTTTCTTTTTGACAGGCTCTCACTCTGTCACCCAGGCCGGAGTGCAGTGGCATCATCATAGCTCACTGCAACCTCAAACTCCTGGGCTCCAGCAATCCTACTGCCTCAGCCTCCTTGAGGAGCTGGGACTACAGGCATGCACCACCATGCCCGGCTAATTTTTCTATTTTTAGTAGAAATGGGGTCTCACTCTTGCTCAGTCTGGACTCAAAATTCCTGCCTCAGCTTCCCAAAGTGCTGGGATTACAGGCATGAGCCACCACACCTGGCCTTACCCCTTTTTCTGATAATTTCAGGTGGTCTGGAAAATACGTTCAGTTTTAGAGCTCCTGGAAACATTCTTAAACTTAAAAAGGGGCCATTTGTACTCCAAGGTGAGAAGCTAGGATCTTCTTTTCAGACACTGGTCAACTGTAGCAAAACGCAGAGAAACTTAAAATCTTGCTGACCCATGAAATGTTTAGGTAACAGTTTGGGATTTAATTTTTTTTTAGTAGACTGTGTATAATATCATGCCTCTTACTAAGCTCAAATATTTAAAAACTTTAAATGTGGATCATCCATATAAATAGCCAGGGCAAGAGAAGGGAATAAACCAAAAACAGACCCTCTTCCATTCTCCTGAGTCATTTTGTTGGGGAGGATGACAGTCTGTGCCTAATTCTCATGTCACTGCATCGGTGGCATGCCTGGGGTTGGGGAATACTTTGAGTCTGATGGAACTCTTGAGCTGTCTGTTGTTCTAGACTGCTTGTCCCCTTGAGGGCACTGGCTGGGATGTTTGGTCTCAGTACTTGCGTAGCTTGCTTGCCTTCATCTGAAGAATTTTTAGGTCCTTGACCAAGTTCCCACCAGCCATTTAGCGCTCTGTATCTGTGGCATTTGGAGGTGACTCTCATGGCCTTGACATAATTCCAGGGTGGCATTGATGGTGGTTTTTACATTAAGAATTTGTCCCT